>PVJH01034539.1:0-20538 GCA_004026705.1 Nesogale talazaci
GGTGGGGGAAAGACTGTAATCTGCATTCCAGCTATGTTTCACAGTTGTTTCAGCCTGTTCAATTAAAATAAACAAAACCAATATTTTTCTTCATTTATCTCACTATTATCTTCCTAAACTCCCGTAGCCCTTTGCAATACCTGATAATGAAATAATCTTTTATTCTTTAATCAAAATCATTGCATTTTTTCAAGGATTGCAACTATTCGAATATCCTAATTGAAACATGTTTTACACCTGAAGGATTATTTTAACTATTGGATTTTGGTGTGTCATGAAAAACAAATGGCTCCCTAGTTCCCGGGGATGAAACAATTTCTACTACAACACAATCTTTTCAGTATTAATCTTGATGTGACAGAGATTTTTCTGACATCACATGCCATGCAAGATTACAGACACTATGATGCAAATGACTTCAGTTAGCCTGAAATAGCCCTGAGATGGGGCCCATCAATGAGATTGGTGGCAATGCAAAAAGGACACAGAATGTGTATTGTGAAAAGAAAGCTGTATTCTTCCCTTGTTTTGTTATATAGAAATAACCATGTTTTTTACACCCGGGGTTTGCCTGTCTTGATTTGATTTTAAATGCATGTGTGGTTTTAAATTTTTCAACAAGAAGTCTGACTGTTATTGAAACCCTTACTTGATCATTCCTTTTGTATTACATAATTAAGACTTTTTAATACTGATGATCGATGGTCTCATGTCTGAATTACAGCAATTTATCTAAAACATTCTCCTTCACTCAAATAAATTAACCACATCTCTAGAAATAAAGGTTCATAAAAAACATCCTGTTCTCTTCTGCTTATGCCTCCAGCAAGTACAAGAAAATTTTGAAATGGGGAAAAGAATGAAGAGAAATTGTAGATAGAAAACCTAACACAATATAAGTTTAACACTCTTGACAACTCAGAAAAAAAATCAGGAACCACCAGAAACCAGAGGCAAACAATCATGTCTGAGAATAATCCCCGCCCCCCGTGACAACATTTGTTCAAATAAAATCCCCAGTTAGAAGGCCAAGACTTTATATACTTCAAGAAATGATAAATTTAAAAGTCAAGGCAAAAATATATGGAGAGCAGTCTTAAAATAGAACACTAGTGATTTTTGGACTTATTTTCAAAATAAAAAGTAAAATATTTGCTATCATAAACTTTTTTTATATTGAAAAGAAGATAGAAACATTATTATCTTAATAGATAAAGAAAACTTATTCACAAAATTTAGCCTCCAGTCATGGTAAAAATTGTTAATAATCTGGAAATTCTTAATTGATAAAATACATATGGGACATTCCATACAATTCTTCCCCCACCCCCAAATTCTTTTTTTTATTAAAAATCATTTTATTGTGGATTCCTTTATCATTTTTCACAATACATAAATAAACATACTGTGCCAAGCACTTTCACATGTCTGCTGCTGTTATCATTCTCCAATCATCCGCCTTTCCCCTTGAGACCCTGGTATCGGCTTTTCCATCCCTCCCCCTCTTCCTCTGCTCCCCTCCCCACCAACCCTCAATGCTTTATACACTATTATTGTTCTGTCATATCTTACACTGCCCAACCTCTCCCCCAACCCACTCTTCTGATGCCCATCCTTCAAATAGGAGCTTATGTGTATAACCTTGCAGTTGGTTCCGTCTCTCTACCCCACCTTCTCTCTACCCTTCCAGCAGCTCCAATCTAACCACTGGTCCGAAGGGGCTCATCCATCTTGGTTTCCCCATATCTCCAGCTCCCCCCTCTACTAGTGTACTTTCTCCAGTCCATCTGGATTTGTAAGGTAGAGTTGGGACCATGATGGTTGGGGGGAGGAAGGCTTCAGGAACTAGAGGAAACTTGTATTCATCATCACTGCCCGACTGCACCTTGACTAGTCTGTCTCCTCCCTATGACTCCCCTGTAAAGGAATGACCAATTACCCACCAGTGGGCCTTCGTTCCCCACCCTCTTCTCCCCCTCATTCATGATGATGTGATTCTTGTTCTTTGAAGCTTGATACTTGCTCCCTACGGCCCTCTTGATCAGAAAACTCCCCAGCTCGTTTCATGAAGCGAGTGGGTAACTTTGATACCCAAGCAGGGAAAGGCATCCACAGGAGTAGAGAACTATAGACCAATATATCTAATGTACATAGATGCAAAAACTTCAACAAGGTTTTGGCCAATAGAATACAAAAATATATAAAAAGCATAATCCACCAGGATCAGGTAGGATTCATCCCAGGGATGCAGGGATGGTTTAAAATCCATAAATCCATCAATATTATACATCATATTGATAAGATGAAGGATAAGAACCATATGATAACATCGATAGATGCAGAAAACGCATTTGACAACATCCAGCACCCTTTCCTAATCAAGACACTCAGACAGAAAGGAATAGAAGGTCAGTTCCTCAAGTTAATACAAGCTATCTATGAGAAGCTGACAGCTAACATAATAGTTAAGGGAGAAAAGACTATATCAATCCCTCTGAAGAAGGGGACTAGACAAGGGTGCCCCTCATCCCCACTATTATTCAATATAGTACTGGAGGTCTTAGCAAATAACATAAGACAACAGAAAGACATCCAAGGCATCCAAATGGGAGAGGAGGAGGTCAGATTATCATTATTCGCTAATGACATGATCCTGTACATCGGAAATCCCAAGAGCTCCACAACTGGAATACTAACAGTGATAGTGGAATATGGAAGTGTGGCAAGAGAAAGATGAACAAACAGAAGTCAATTGATCTGCTCTACACATCTGACAAGACCACGGAAGAGGAGATCAAGAAGGCAGTACCATTCACAATAGCCAAGAATAAATTGAAGTATCTAGGGATATATCTAAACAAAAAGGCAGAGGCCTATACAAGGAAAACTACAAAACCCTACTACAGGAAATGAAAAGTGACTTCCACAAATGGAGGAATATCCCATGCTCATGGCTTGGGAGACTCAATATAGTAAAGATGTCTATCCTTCCCAGGGCACTTTATAAGTCCAATGCTATCCAAATGCCAACAACCTTCTTCACAGAACTGGAAAAATTGACCACCAACTACATATGGAGAGGGAAAAAGCCCAGAATTAGCAGGGATCTCCTCAACGAAAAGAACACAGTCAGAGGGCTGAATTTACCTGACTTTCACACTTACTACAAAGCCACAGTGGTCCAAACAGCAGGGTACTGGCATAATGACAGATACACAGATCAATGGAAAATAAGAGAAAACCCAGAAATAAAGCCATTAGCATATAGACAATTGATTTTCAACAAGGGCCCCAAAAGCATCGAGTGGAAGGTCAATGTCCTAATTAACAAATGGTGCTGGAGATAACGGCAATACACAAATAGAAAAATGAAACAGGATCTCTACCTCACCCCATGCACAAGAACAAACTCAAGGTGGATCACAGACCTGGAAGTAAAACGGTAAACCATCAGGACCATTAGCAAGAGAATCGGGGAAAATCTAAGAACCTTGACCCAGGGAAAACAAAGGCTATCTACAAATAGAACAGCGTAGACATACAGGGGAACATAAACTGTCAAACACACACAGACACTATATCTGTGCCACTATGAGTCAGATCCACTCATCTGTGGTGAGTAGGTTTTTATAGTATTTCTAATCTTTAGAGTAAGGTAGAAAACATAGGGGATTGCTTCTAAGAAAATGATGTATATAGGCAAAGTAGAAAAGTAAATTGTTGACAAGGAGCAATAGTAAATATAATCCTTGAGGTGTAAAACATGTTCCAATTAGAATAATCCAATAGACTTCAGTATGATGAATTCAATCTATAACGAACAGAAGGTAATTCTATTCTCAAATATTACAAGAACTAAGAGAAAGAAATAGAAAAAGATAAATACAGGGAATTTGGGCTTGTTTATTTTAATTGAGCATGCTTAAACAACTACGAAACATAGCTCGGCTTCTGATTACATTTGTTTTTCCTAGTGGACCTAGTTGGTGTTTATGTAGTTCAAGTTATTTTGTGAGATTTCTTATGACAACACATTTGTTTGCTTGTCATTTTAAAGTTTCACTATTACTCTTTATTATTATTATTTCAATATCTCAATATTGCTATACATGAGAATGGAAAGAAAGCTGTGAATGATAAAGGTTTCCTATACAATGGACGTTAATGTTTTAATGTCTGTGTAATCATTTACTGTTGCTAAGTGAACATCATACCACATATTTTGACTATCTGTTCATGGATCTAACTATTGCTTAGAGGTCAGAGATTCAGTACCACTGTGAGAAATTCAATGGTTTGTTGAGACCCGTCAGTGGTTCTCAACCTGTGAGTCGCGACCCCTTTGGTGGTCAAGCGACCCTTACACAGGGGTCTCCCAATTCATGACAGTAGCAAAATTACAGTGATGAAGTAGCAACGAAAATAATTTTATTTTCACCATCACATGAGGAACTGTATGAAAAGGTTGTGACATTAGGAAAGTTGAGAACCTCTGATTTACATGGTTGTGGGAGTTGGCTGACAAGTCTATGCCTGTCTCTTTGCAAAGGAATATAGTACGGGGCCTGAGGTCTGTGGGGGTATTAGTATAGAAGGGAAGATGGTCAAGTAGAAAAAGAAAGCAAGGATAAACTGTATCCCGGAAGGGTGAATTGTTTCATAATGATAAACTGAAACATATATACATCTTTCTTCAGAACTTTCACTGGCCTCTAGATTTTTCCAAATCCTCAATTGGGATTATGTGGTGACATAATGTCTTGGCATCAATGTGAAAGCAATGTTTTCACAAACCACATGGTGTAAAGGGGCTAGAATAAAGCATCCAAACAGATAATTTGATACTAAAATGTCTGCTAAGGTCAAAGTGACCTTTTAAAAAGTAAAGTATAATTTTTAGTCAAAAAGTAGCATATATCTATTATGAAAAACTCTGAAGGGCTGAGCCCCGGTGGCATAGTGGTTGTGCGCGGGACTGCGGCCCACTGGGTTGGAGGTTCAATTCCAGCTCCCAGAAGCAAAGGCTGGACCTCCTACACCCACCACCAGAGGGCAGTGATGCCTAAAAAAAAAAAAACAGCTCTGAAAGGTACTCTTGCAGCCACACTTGTCAATGAAACATTACATCAACAACTCTCTCCCGTCATTCTCTCAATACAGCACCAGTAATACTAAGGCATAAAGTAGATATCCAGTTGATATTATCTTTCTCCAAGGGCAATATAAATGCACATTATCAGTTTTAAAACAACTCTGTTTGCCTTAAATATCTACGAAACTTAAATTTCTCTTAAAAATTACTGTATTATTTATCCGAAGTATTTATTTACTTTCAGGGCACAAAAGAATCTCTGATATATAGATGGAAAAATAAATACAGCTTTTGCCACTTATGAAAAGTTAAAGACGACTTTCATGAAATTAATTCTTCTGAATTTTATGTAAATTGAAATGTAGGAAAGGTGTTAAGTATAATACAAAAATACATAGCTTGCATAACTAAGAACTACTCAGCCTCCCACTGATTTCTCCCCCTGCTGCCCAGTTAGCCTTGTTTCTCCTCAGTTCTAATTCATCTCATCATCCAAACTTTCAGCGTCACCTTATGAGGATCACCTTTGGTTAAGGACATTGCAAAAGACAGGCATGTCATTTTGAAATCATACAAACTTCATTTTTAATTCTATTTCTTTCTCATGAAAGTTTTGTGAGCCTATGCACATTATTTCTACTATGCAGTTCTTCATTGGTTCCCTCAAGATTAACTTTAAGGCTGCTGGCATGGCATACTTAAAAACACAGCATCTGTGTGTAACCTAGAAACTGTGTAGGAGGCCTGCTGGCTGCGCGGGTCATGGAGTCTGCAGAATAGTGCAAGATTAGCAGTCTGACCAACCAGTTTCTGCTTGGGAGAAGATGAGGCTGTCTGCTTTCATAAGAATTTATTTTACAGTCTTGAAAACTTCTGTAGGCAGTTCTCTGTCCCATAGGGTCACTATGAATCAAACTTAACTCCATGGCTGTGAGCAATATTTCCTTAGTAGCCATACAGTTTAGGGAATCAGTGTAATTCACTCATTCTCCAAGTAAAAATCTACAAAAGGAGGTTGATGGCAATATTCTGATGGTGTCTTAAATAAAATAATGCTGTAATGTCTGTACCCCAAGCTTCTGAAAAATCAGTAAACATTACTTATTACTATTGAGTGATTTTATGCTTAATAAATGAAGCAAGATTAATAACTTCATCTGCTTTCTCCCAAGTATGCCTGAATGTATATTAGTCCCATTAATTTGTTTGTGCTCACTTGATTTTGCTTTATAATTTCTATATATTTCAGAATCCCTTATCTCTATGAAGCATTAATCTTTTCCTCCCTTTTTGTATCCCCAGTCCCAGCATAAAACCTTACATATGATGGGCAATACACACATGCTGTTTGCAATTATTTCAGTATTTTATCTGGGACTTTTAAGTAGCTCTGCTTAGTTCTGACACCTTTGAGATCATGAGTATCTCCATAGTGTGTTACTTACCTTCTCTCTCTAGAAAACTGTACCAATAAAGAACATAAATAAAACCTGATGACAATTTAGTTATCAAAGTCATACGAAGGTTTAAAAATTAGTGCAAGGTTTACTTTGAGGGGGGATTACATTGTAACAAGTGTTTAGGAATTGTAATTTAGATGATTAAATGTGCTTCTGGAAACCATTTCCAATATCAAAATGTGGAAAGAATTGTATTCTTCTCTAATAAAAATGTAGTAACTTTTATACCTGTAGCAAGCGGTCTTATGAGTTTTGCCTAATGTGATAATTATACTAAAAATGTATGCACCTTACAAGCCATATTGAGTTTTTGAACTCAATGGTTTGATGCATATGTGACTTTTTCCTCGACAGAGATGCAGGCTAATGATTTAAATAAGTGATCTAAAGGAGCGTGTGCAGGCTTCCCCTATCGTTGCCTCTATATCTGCTATCTTTATTCTCTCTTTGTAGCTACTGAATTTCTCTATCTTACTGTCCTTGTTCATTCCCAGTTACCTACTTACATTGGGTCACATGTAAAATGGCAACAGTAGGTATATTGCTGAAAGACTTATACAGAAAAAAATGATCAAAATGGAATAGCGTCACGATTTTTTTTAATTCTAAAGGTAAAATATACTTATGTTCCCTCTCAATGAATGCATACTCCGCTCTCAGGGGAGTGGTCAGGAATGAGGACTAGCTCAGGGCTGCACGGGTCTCTGTTAAAAATAAGACTACCTGTGAGGCCTTTTTCATGTTCTGAAAAATTGACTGGATTTCCCAGAATCTTTATTAAGACATTCTAATGCATATATAATAATTTTAAATTATATTTTTGTAGTAACTGGATAGAAACTCAATTGGAACCATTATAATATAGAGATATTTGTTTGGATTAAAAATTTCCTTCAATACTGATATATAAACTACCTATGTAAAACATATATCCCTGTAAGGGGTACAGTGGGACCTGTATTGGAAGATTTACTTCCAATTCTTGATAGCTTTTCTGTAAAACTCAATATAGAAATGGTTTCTATAAAAATAATATGACGTATAACAAATGGCAACAAAGAAAAAATTATATAAATCTTTCTCAGAGAGACACAGAAAACAAGGGTTGCTGACAGAAAGAGAGCTAAATCTTAGGGAAAAAGAAGAAGGAAAGGGGGACCCACACTAGATATGCCATTGCAGTATTCTTGGGAAAGAAAACTAGAGTTTAAAAGAAGTCGCTGGAATGGGAGGTGGGGTGGGATGGGGGGCGGGGTGGGAGCTGATGCTAGTCATCAAAGATGCCTACATGTGTGATTATTTAAAGGCAGAATCTAGGACAGCCTCATGATTTGTAGATAGGCAAAGTTAAAGGCAATAGTCATAGCAAAATGACCAATGAACAAATTCAGGATGAAGTAAAAGAAACTTCAAAAAATTCTTCAAATATTGAATTAAAATATAATGAGACTTTTCAATGAGCTTTTAATGCTCCCTCATATAGTTTGAATATATATACATATATACACATACATATATATATACATTCTGGTACAGACATTGAAAAAGGTGATATGGTATGGTGTGTGAGGTGGTTTACCTCGTTTCTTTTTTGCAACGCTGAAATAATTCACATGAAAGAAACACACCTGTGAATCCAAGTGACTTTTATGAGGGAAGGGAGGTTTCAGGTAGTACAGTCTCAGAAATTACGCACTCTCTCTGCAAAGTCTGCAAAGCTGCAGGGCAGGGTTTGTGGGAAAGTTCCCAAGTGAAGATGGCTGTTTTATGGGAGCACAGAAAAACATGTGTCAGGAATGCTGGAACAGGAGCAGGGAACCAGTGTGTGAAGCCAAGAGCAGGAACAAAGAACAGGAAATCCCAAGAGAGCCAAGAGAATGCTGGGGCCCCAAGAGGGCCTTGGGCACTTATGCAACAAGCATGCAGGGAGATGCCTCCCCTTTGCCTGCAGAGCCACACCCAAACAAGAGAGAAGGGATCGCAGCCTGCTGTGATGTCACCTGTCCCACTGGCTAGGGAGGTAGAGCTGGAGGTATTAGTTGAATTTATTGGCTGAGTGGAGGCTCATCTGTGTGATGTCACATTGCAGGTGCCTAGTCTGTGCACCCAAACCACCTCCCACGTGGGTCTGAGCATGTTCACTGTTGGATTTTCCCATCGATGTCTAGTGAGCCTGGTTTCTTTCCAGTCCCTTGAATGTGGCTAATTTGTGTTTAGTGTGGACAACCCTTATTTGTCCCTATCTAGCTATCTGTCATTATCAACATTTTGAAAATTATTACAATGAAGGGTTTATGTCAAAAATAAATTCTACATGAAGGTTCTCAGTAGCGTTATTAATAATATGCTATTAGAGATATCTATCTCATGAATAAATAAGATGTTATATACCTACACAATGGGTTATTATTAAGTTTTAGTACAGGCTGGAACACGGATAAACTTGGGAAATTATATAATGAAAGAAGCTAATGACAAAATAATACATATTGTACAATTTCATTTATATAAAATGCCCAGAATAGGCAAATAGGCAAATCTGTAAAGACACAGATTTGATTACTGGTTTTCAGAATCTAGCACACGGCAGAATGAGGGGAAGGGCAACAGGGAGTGAATGCTAATGGATATGGGTTTATTTCAGGCGAGGAAAATATTCTAAAATTAGATTATAGTGATGGTTGCAGAACTTTGTGAATGCATTAAAAACCACTGAACTGTATGGTTTAAATGGGTGGTTTTATGGTATGGGAATTCTATCTCAATAAAGCTATTGTGAAAATGCATAGGTAGAGGAGCTTTCACAATGTTAAGGGCAGGAAATCACCAGGCATGCCAGCCTAAAATGTTAGATTTTTTTGTCCTTTTTAAAAATCCATTCATATTTTAAGCTCCTCTGAATATCCTTCATACTTAAATTATATTCATGACATTAAATCATCACTAATAGATTAAGTATTAAGCAAAATGACATTATTACCATTCCCTGTGTGCCCTTTCATGAGAGCTTGCTTTTCCTTTTTAGAAGAGAGCAGGGGAATGGCAGTGGTCAGCTTTGAATGAGAAGGATGCTGAGGTGGAGGATCTATCAGACCTTTCTCCAGAAGGTGATGGAAAGATAAAAAGGTAATTCTTTCCATAATAAATATAATGTGGGTCATGGGGTTGGAGGCAGAAAACTGGAAAAGAGGATAACATTCTTTACGCTTGAGTCCAGGAACTCCAACGCAGGAATAGGTGGTCCTTAAGGGAACTAAGTCCTGTTGCTGGCACACACTGTTATCTGTTATGGTAAATGAAATATTCAAATACATGAGTACACCCACTCCATGAAATGCAATACTGTCAGTCCAGGGTGAGGATTACCATCACCTCACCTCCCCCATGATGTCAGTGGTCAAGGTATAACTTTGGGAGACAGCAAAAGTATGGGCTTCAGTGGGCAGAAGAAGGAAAAAAACAAGGAGTTAGATGGTGGGAGGTGGACTCTTGTTTGAGCTAGGCCACCAAGCCCCCGACGTATTTCATTGTTCCTTCATAGTTCACAAAATAAAAATAACAAGCCAAGTATATAATAGTTAGAAGTTTCAAGATGGCAACAGTAGAGTATTGCACGCTGCAGCGCAGGGAACCTACACAGAGCACACTGCTATCAAACGCTGGTGCTGGGCAGTGACACAGGTGTCAGGACTCTAGCACTGATAAACGGGGACCAATCTCACTGACAGAGTTTACAATCCAGTCTCAAGACAGCATTAAACAACACGAATACAGGTATATGATGGAAAGTGACATGAAAGGAAAGAAAGAAATTACATGGGGTGAGTGGGGTAGCAAATTTAAATATTTTGATCAGGATGAAGGCACACCAGGCTGTTGACCTTGTGCCAAAAATGTTGGTCAAAGAGGGAACACTTCAGCTATCTCAGAGAGAAAGGTCCTGCAAAAGGAGGGGATGTATTCAGCGCTGGAGCATGCCTGACTTGATGGATAAAAACAAGGAGGCAAAGAAGGGATACTGGAAATAGTAGGAAGCTGAGGAAAAGGCCCCTGTTGGAAAAGGAGTCAGTCCTCTAAAGGCTCCTACACTAGAGTAAGCATGTGACTTCTAATTTGACAAAAGGAGTCATTGAAGAGTTTTGAAAAGGGCTAAATGATGGCTGGTATTTTTAAGGGACCTTCTGGCTGATATATTAAGAAAAGACTCCAATTGGGGCCGAGCACAGAAGGCCAATAGAAAGCTGTTGAAATGAGATAGGAAAATGACTTCTGTGGTGTCAGCTATTACACCCACATTTTAGAAAGGAGTAAACCCTGCTCTTTTAACTTCTAAGGGAATATCATTATTAGAGTATAAAATAAGAAAAGCTACAAGTGGGACATAGTGGGCAGATGATTAGAAGAAAGGAAACTAGTCCTCAAAGCATGGGGATAAAGGGAGAGTACATCTACTGTCTACAACTCTTAGAACAGGGAGTCGCACAATTCAATCTGATGAAAATGAACTACGAAGGCAAGCTAGGGAATAGACTTGGAGTGACCCAGACAGCTGATCTCTATTTATACGCCTAGATTCCTTCCAAAAAGTGGTCCAGTTCTTTTTGGCCAAACAAAAAGTAGCTGCATACATGGAAAACTTCAAAATTTGCCACCTATAAAATTCAGGTGGAAAAAGAGCTCCAGCTTCTAATGAAAAAATCATGCAGTTTTGGAAAAAGCGTCTGAAAGCCCATTCTAAACTTGGTACAGTGACAGTTGTCAAGTTGCCAAAATCAGGACGTCACCCATCAAAGTCACATCTAGAAATGCCTCTGATAGCCTTGTTCCTTTATCAAAAAGAAAGCCACAACAATCCCATTTCATGTCTGTACCCATTCTGCTAGAACCACTTGAAGTCTGTAAGAGAGATTCTGCACTTAGTCTGAACTAGCGTTTGAACTAGTTTCGAGCTGTTGGTCATGGCAGATAGGAATCAGGACACCTTACAAACTTCATAGATCCTAAATCTGTTGCACATCAGCTTTTGACCCAAGTAGAAAAACAGTCTTGACTTCCCACTCAAAGACAGGATGTGGCCATATTCAAAGCCTCCTATGGTGAAAGAAATAAACCTCTCTTGGGAAAGTCATCAACTTGTATTTCTGGAATGGTTGCACCAAGCACTTTGGCGATATCTGGTTCTGAGAAGTCACATGCTGCTCTAACAAACACCTAACATATGAAAATACTTTTGAAATTGGGCAAGGCAAAAATATTGGAAAAGTTTCAGGTGCCTAACAAAAAGCAAAAACTATCTTGAAGATATTGTCCATAGAATTATTGATGTCCACAGTCATTCTGGTAAGGAGTCAGAATGAAGTGAGTAGAGGCATATGGAGCATACCTTTCATCTCGAAGCAATAAGCTGTTACTAGAAATATGGATGCTAATGTGCCCAGACTAAAGCTTCACAAGGAAATAATGAACATCTGATTGGACTATGGAGGACACGTGCTGAGTGCCTTGTTTGCAGTACAGAGAATGTGTTTGCAATGCTGGAAAGTTCAGGGAAGCCCGGATGAGGCCAGGATGAAAGACAACCTTGCCTGAGGGGCAGAAAAACTGACCTGCTGTGGCTGAAGGAGTGAGGCTGCCACTCAAATAAACTAAAATATGGAGCTACCCAAAACTGATGGAACTGCAAAGAGGAGCTAAAGCCCAGTGCAGGGACACCTCCATTCAGAATACCCAGGACATGGTCAACACGCAAATTTTGAGGAAAGGGTTATTGCCCAGATATTCTCAGAGGACAGGGTCATTCTTTCAAGTCTTGCAAGTTAAGGTAAATTTTTCTGCTGGGTTTTGGACTTGCTTGGTGTCTTATCCAGTCTTTAGGTCCAATATCTCCCATGGGCAAAGGGACATTTTTGTCTTTTGCCTGTTCCACGAGTGCACTTTGAAAACATATTCTGGATTGAAGAGATGAAGGTAAGTTCTCTCTCAGCACAGAATATATCTAAAATGTCACCTACATTTATTCAGCTGATATAAAAGATGATTTTTAGACTTGGAGGAATTGAGTACTTTAGGGATGGGGCGATGAGTTGGAGGGGTTTTGAAGGTGCCAAAGACACGGACTTTGGCAGATCAGAGGGTGGAACGAGAGAAATATGAAGTTTTGCACTTCTTTAAAATACGTTCAGTCACAGAAACCCACACAGGAAGTAATACTTAATCTCTTTTTATATAAAAGATGTTAAAGAGCCAATCAGAGAAGAGATTTGGGGTACGAATGATGCCAAGACGGATGGAAATCCCTAGGGAATCAGGGAGCAAGCAGAGGGTGCAAGGACATTTCTTGAGAGCTGAAAAACTGAGCTACCAGTTTAAAATCTGGAATCCTAGCCTTCAAATCGGTGATAAACCATGTGAAAATTTTACATTGGATAAGGAAAAGAAGAAGAAAACCAATGCATTAGAATTATGGTACTGGGAAGAATACTGAAAGTACCGTGGACTGCCAAAAGAACAAACAAATCTTTCTTAGAAGAAGTACAGGTAGAGTGCTCCTCAAAGACAAGGGTGGTAAGACTTCATGCTGTGTCCTTTGGACATGTCAGGAGAGACCAGTGTCTAGAGAATATTATACTTGGCTAAGTAGAGGGGCAGTGAGAAAAAGGAAGACCTTCAGTGAGAGCCATGGTCACAGTGGCTGCAACAATGGATGCACGTATAGGAACAATTGTTAGACAGCAGAAGAGCCAGCAGTATTTTGTTCTGTGTAGGGTCATTGTGGGTAAAAACTCAGTTCCGGGCAAGAAATATCAACAAACTGAGAAAAAGATACTTCTGTCTGTTAAAGTCATTCAACTGTAGTATTTTTGTTATAACCGTACTGAAAAGCTAAAAGGGAACTGAACATATTACGCTACATCGTAGCTACTTCCTAGTCTTTTATGTCCAGAGCAATCGAGAAAATTTTAAAACATTTCTGAAAATATAGTAATATGCTTTTAGCAAAGATTTTTAATTTGAAGGACACATTTTGACCAATTTAAGGGTGTAGTACCTAAAGGATCAGATTAGATTGATCGTCCTTTCACTTTCAAATTTTAACAACCTTGAATATAACCTTGAGCTTCTTTTAATTGTTTTCATTAAGAAATAATGCTAAAATTTATGTTTAATTTGTTTTCATCATTTGTAATACATAACTTTTTGGTCAAACTTAAATTTTTTTCCTTCAGGGTATAGATAACCGTTATTAACAGCAATGGTATTTAGTCCATAAAGTGTCTACCTCTTATAATGTTTTTTATTCTATTTTTTTAATCCATCCTCAAGATGGATAGTTTTCCTTTCCCTTGTCTGGCAGTTAAATTCAGACTTCTGTGTCTGAAGTCTCCTGGGCTT
The DNA here is from genome assembly GCA_004026705.1 of Nesogale talazaci. Taxonomy (NCBI): domain Eukaryota; kingdom Metazoa; phylum Chordata; class Mammalia; order Afrosoricida; family Tenrecidae; genus Nesogale; species Nesogale talazaci. The sequence continues at coordinate 13,945 of PVJH01034539.1, forward strand.
CCTCCTGGCACCTCTGACTGAGTATCCTGTCTTCAGAAAGCACTCTGAAATATTTGTTCTCTCAGATGTGCGCTGATGGACCTAAAAGTGAATTAGAGTATGAAAAATTAACTTGCAAGCCTAAAGGATCAACCCTTCTTCTTTCTAAAGAGACAAGAGCTCAAATTTCAGTGATCAATTAAGCACTCGGTGCTTAAAAACTCGGTGGGTTTTTTTTTTTTAATCCTTGTGTTGATACATCCGGAAAATAGTCCGTCCCTACCATTACAGCTCCCTTCACCCGTGGCTCACAGACTCCACATCTGAGAGAGGAAAGCATCCAGGGTGTGAGTTGTTGCCACGGAGTTGACTTTGACCCTGGGGCTTCACGTGTTACCGAGGATTGTCCTTGCAATAATCCCAACAGAGCAAATCGTCAGGCTGCTTTTTCCTGTGCACCTGTGTGTAGGCAACCCCGCCCCATCTCTTCAGGTGATTGTGCTGTTTTTAGGGGTCAAGGGGTCAGTTCAAACTCATAGTGACCCACGAACAACAGAAGGAAACATTGCCAGGGTTTACACCATTCTCTCAAGCGCTGTACGTTTCATGCCCTTTTGACGTCCCTATGGCAACTCAGCTTGCTTATTGAGAGTTCTCGCCTTGTGTGTTGAGCCTCTAAGTTACCACTAATGTGGTTCTTTTCCAGGAAATGGTCTCTCCTGATCACATGTTCAGAATCAAGGAGATCATCCTCTGTCCTAAAGAGCATTCTGGTTGTCACATTTCAAGACTGTTAGTCTTCCTGGAAGGCCATAGAACTTTTGATATTCTTTAGGTTAAGGGCTAACCACTTGTCCTGCCTCATAGTAAACAACTTACTAACTTTTAGTCCATTCAGACTGGTAGCAACCCTGAAGGCACAGGATAGAAATCAGTACCGACCTGAGACTCTAACTCTTCATGGTGGAGAAAACCTCTTCTTTCACCTTAGGCATAGACGATGGCTTCAAACTGCTGACGTGTGTGCTAACAGCCCAGTGAGTAACCACTATGCCACTGGGGTACTTTTGTACCACCTATGGGCCACAAACAGGAAACTTGAAATCACAACCATATCAGTTGCCATCGACTTGATTTTGCTGCACAGAGACCCCGAAAGATAGAGGAGGGTGTCTCATAGGATTTCCAAGGATATAAATGCCATGTGTTTGTTAAAAACAAAGAAGAAAGAAAAGATCAAGATAGATATCAGAAGAGACTTGGAAACTTTCTGTCAATCACAGAGTAGCAAAGGCAAACGGAAAGAATGATTAAGTTCAAGAGCTCTACAGAAAATTTCAATGGACAGCTCGAGAAGGCAATGTAAAATATTATAATTAAATGTGTAAAGACCTAGAGCTAGAAAACTAATGAGTAAGAACATGCACAGCACATCTCAAACTGAATGAACTCAAGTACAACAAAAACCTAAGCTTTATGTTTTACTAATGAAAGAATCTCTGGGGAAAATGTTGAATTAGAGAGGAAGCATCAAAAGAAGTTGGGCCTAATCTGTTTTCCATTTGTTGGCTTTTTGTTTGTTCATCTTAGGGGGTATCTCAGAGGTGCTTTGTCAATGGGCATCACCCTCTTGAAGCTGTGCTGCATGCTTTTACAGCTTTCAGAATGTGAAGCTCAGGACAGATGCACCCAGAGGAAAAGTGAGTAGAATAAAGGGTTCAGTGGGAAGGGTGTACAAGGGTGGTGGTGGGGTAAAATGGAGATGATATTAAAAGGAGTCCATGTAGAAAAAAAATGCTGGAAACAGACTGTGGTAACAATTGTATAATTCTACATGACATGATTGAAATATGGAACGATATGATACATGTATTACATTCTAATTTTTTAAAAGATGGAAAGAATACACAGAGCACTGTACCTGAAAGAACTAGACACTCACTTGCAACCCAGTCAATGATGGAAGAGATCTGTTCCAAATAAAGGTCACCCAAGCAAATGCAGACACTATAGAAAAATATCCAAGCTTCACTGGTTGGTAACAACAGCAACAATGACAACAATGTGGGTCCTATGTCATGTGTGTGGTCATTTTGACTTTATCATATCTAGATCAAGAGAGGTTCAGACAGGTTGGCATTACTTGGAAATACCAAGCCCCCAGTGAATACCCAGGACATGCAACTTGAAAAAAAGGAACAAAAGGATGTGGTATACCAACTAGTCTTTATCCCACAGATGGCTGAAATCCTAGCTGTCTCTATGTATGTCCTCTTACCTTTTGCCTTCATACCACTGAATGTCCATACCTTTCCAACTGATTGACCAAATCATTATAATTCATTACTAAATCATTCTGGTTTTTTATTACGATTCATAGGTAACCCACTGGACTGAGTAGAATTGCCCAAAAGGCGACCAAACCTATAAATCTTTGTGGAATGAAATGGCCAAATCTTCCTCTTACCAAAAAGATATTGGGTTTGAATTCTTTCCACCCTCAATTGCACTTACTGACTGTGATCCACTTCCCTATCCACAGAAACTAAACCATTATCATTCTCTTATGCTCATTTTAAGTTATACACAAAATATTTTATGTTTCTATTATTTTGAAAGTGGTAAGGCTAATAAATATTTCTTCTTCTAAGGAAATCTATATCAGTTGCTATGTGTTAGAAGCAAGTTTGGTGCTTTTGTTTTAGTTTTGGGTTTTGGTTGAAGGAAGTTATAAAGAGAGACATGGAGACTTCAACTAATTTTATTTTCTCCCCTTTACCCACCCTTATCTTTGATTTGAACTACCAATGGAATAAAGAAAAATGGTAACTATTTTTTAATGATACAGTACAAAATGCCTGCTTGCTGCTTTCTCCCCTTCCTGTATAAAACTTAAACTGTCTGTCTTATTGCCTATTATTCCTCTTCGTTCTTCTTTAAAAGTGTTAATTCATGTTTGTGAATTCTAACACTGAATCATACGTTGAATAATATACATCTTTTCACACTTGGATTATATATATAATTATACTAATACACTAATTATGTACTACCAAAAATATCTTGCAAAATTATAAGGTTTGTGAAGTGATAATGTATTATTTGAAAAGTCAGAGAAAATAAAAGCTAATTCCATGTTATTTTGATAGTATAGCTAAAGGTTAGCAGCTGGATAAAGCACTGCAAATTAAATCCCATCATCCGCCCATATATTGATGACTGTTAAACCATATTGTACAGAGGATATATGTAGCATCCTTAATAAAAGTACACATTCTTGGATCTCACCTCTGGAGACTATAATTCAGGAGCCTATATTTGAAATCATCACACAAATTATTTCAGATATGATGAAAAAAGCTGACCCAAGGAAAATCAGGAGGTGCTGTGATGAGCCAAGGAAAGTTTTCATCTGCTAATTAAATAAAACCAAAAAAATAAAAAACAGCAGAAAATGAAAAGGTCAATATATTCATATTAGAGGCTTCTATTATTTGAGTGTACAAGAAGGAAAGTGGCTATATTTTTTAAATGTATTTTCAAATTTTAAGATGATTTGGAAGGGACAAGATGATTATGACTGCACTCAGATGGAATTTAAAAGTATAATACTAAGTAAGTATTCAGATAATAATCTCTTGCCAAAGTAAAAATAGACAACGAGAATGCTGATAATTTTCAACCAATCAGAAGTTTAAGGTATTTTGGATAATATGCTGGTCAATAAGAACAATATAAGAATTCAGATGATGATACTTTTCCTTTCCTCTTCAAAAGACTAACCTTTATATAAAGAAAGTATACTATTAAAGACCTCTATCTCCAGAGTTAGTTCCAATACCCATGAGGTGTTAGCTGCATTGTGAGAGATAATTTTTCTAATATTCTATTGTGCCAATATAAAATAAGACTAAAACTATTAACTAATGCATGACATCACGACAAATAAGACAATATGCAGAAAATAGACTGCACAGTGTTTAATGCATGAATATATAATACTATTAAAGTTACATGCTGTAATTTCAAAAGTGACAGCATGTAACTTTACTCTCCTCCAAAGTTATGAGGAGAATTAATGAAAGATGCATTTGAGTGATAAATTTCCATGGTCTACATAAGCCACAGCTATTAAGGGCAATGGTTATCATGGGATAAGGCTGTTGTATTCCAGGATTTATGTTCTCAGAGAATCTTGCCTGTTACCTTAGACTAGTTTATTTAGAAAATCAATATGTTTAATACTCACATGTGTAGAAATGGGAACATTACAAGTTCATGAGTCAGCTATTAGATCAGAAGATTCTCCCGGTTCATATATCAAACTAATGAGATCAAAGATCAGCAGGAAGATTCCAGATTTATTATTGTTGAGGTAAAATAAATACAAGTTTGGCAAATCAAATGGCAAGCTGCTGCTGACTCTTTGGAAAAGTAGGCAAGATGGGCAGGCTAATGACTAAGGACCAGAGGACCAAGGTTGAAGCATGATCCAGGAAAGGATTCAGACCCAGAAAAAAAGCAAGCAAACTTCTCACAGCTTCCATTTGTATTGAAAGTCGTCCACAATCCCAAAGGAAACTTCCTTTCAAATAACAGCAGCAGATTTTTGATATTACTAATACTGTTGCATCCCTTCCTATTACTTTTGCAACTGGCTGGCTATATTTGCTATTGTTGTTGTTAGGTCCCATGAAGTCAGACCCAACTCACTCATAGAGACCCAGTCTATAACAGAAGGAAACAATAAATGGTGGTGTCCATATTGTTCTTATGTTTGAGCCCACTGTTGCACACATTGTATCATTTCATCTTGCTCAGGGTCTCCCTCTTTTTGGCTGCCCTTCGGCTATAGCAAGCATAATGCCCTTCTCTAGGGACTGGTCTCTCCTGACAACACATGCAGGGTACACAAAATGAAGTCTCTCCACCCTTGGCCCTAAGGATTTTCCTGGCCATCTTCTCAAACAGATTTGTTGATTTCAAGACATTTGTGTTGTTCTTCTGGCAGTTCATGGTACTGCCACTATTTCTTGCTAGCACCATAGTTCAAATGCATCAATTCTTCTTAAGTTTTCCTCATTCAATGTCCAACTTTCACATGCATATAAGGTCATTGAAAATACCATGACTTGGGTCTGGTGAACCTCCATCCTCAAAGTAACAGCCTTGATTGTCAGCATGATCAAGATATCTTGTACAGGAGGTTTATCTTACACAACAGGTTTGCCCAACACAATATACCATTTGATTTATTGACTGCTGTTTCTATGACCTGAGCATTCTGTGGGATCACTGGAATAAATAAAAATATGGATCTCTTTCCGTCAGTTGGCCAAGTGTCTTCCAAATTTCCTTGAATAGATGAGGGAGTGCTTCAAATGATCCATTCATTGCTTCTTGAAACAAATATTAATTCCGAGAGCCTTGTATTGGTCTGATGCTTTCTACAAAGCTTGCATTTCTTCCTTTAATGTCTTTGGTTCTTGTTCAAAGGCTGCTTCTTGAACTTGTCAAATGTTGATTGGTACTTTTTGAAAGAGGAAGTGTATTCTTTCCATCTTCTTTTGATGCTTCCTGAATAATTCAATATTTTACCCATGTAATATTTCAATATTGAAACCTCAGTCTTGATTTTTTTGGTAGTTCTTCAGTTATTCTTTCATTATTATACTGAAGCAGATTCCATTATGGGGGAGATTACATTTTATTAGATCACGTGGATATTAATAGGTCTTAATTGCCAAACCACAGAGAATCTTATATTAGCACATTGACAGAAAACCTTAACCATTTTACCTGCCTTGAAAAAAAATACCTTTGAGTGGAATGGTGAAAAGAAATAATGACTCAAAATCCTTTCACTATGGATACCAATTTCTTTTATGTACACTCACTCTTTAGTTATTATCAACTATCATTCTTTCCTATAAGCAACACCCCATAGCAAAGCATGTAGCATAGATTCTCATTGCCATGCAAAGTCATGTATAGATTTCATCCATGTCTGCATTTAACTGACCTCTACCAATGTCATGGGGCTGGTAGAACCTGCCAGAATTAATAGAGAAACTCTATTTCCAAGCTCATCATCAACTTGAATTCATGAAGAAGAAAGTATACTATTTACCTCATAACTGAACTGTACCTACAAATTACCTGAAGTTAGTGGACTTGCCTTCAAAAATCAGGCATAAATTCTCCTATATTAATTTCACTTGAAGTTTGCAATTGAAGACCACGATGAGTTGCTGGAAGTTTACAAGCAGAATAGCAGACAATCAGAGATTATTCGGTGTGGGATCTAGCTGTCACATAAACATTCAAGGGACTAATTATCATTTCTCTTCTCGTAGCAACCAAATCTCTATTTTCAGCCTGTATATTTCTCCCAAGTTGAGACCAAATTGCCTCTTAACTACCATAACTTAATCTCATAAACATCTCTTATTCAAGTAATTATCCACCTGGCTGTTTTCTCTACATGGGTTTGTAGTAGATGACAATACCATTATCAGTAACCAAGCTTTCAATTTTCCTGAAATCTTCTGGATATTCACTCAAGCAGTTCTAATTGTGGTCTTTATAACCTTATTTCCAGAACCCTAAAATTGC
>PVJH01034540.1:0-20518 GCA_004026705.1 Nesogale talazaci
AGTTCTACTCTGTCCTGTGGGGTCACTATGCATGGGAATCCCTTCGATGACAGTGAGTCTGAGTACCAGGCCCTGGACTAGGAAGTGGGGTTGGATTATGGCTATGAATAGGACATGGCCACCTCCCATTCTAGAAAGAAGGAAAGGAAACCCATTACTTTCTTGTGATTGACTCGAAAATAGATCCACTCACCACCATGCAGTTAATGCTGACCCCTAGCACCCCCATGGGACAGGATGGATTGCCCCTGCGAGCTTCTGAGACTGCAGCTCTTTACAGGAGGACCCTTCGACACTGCTAGGCCCTGGTGGTGTGATGGTTTAAGTACTGTGCTTCTCACAGAAAGATCAGTAGTTCAAGTCTACATGTCACCCTGAGGGGGAACAATGTGTCTGCCTACTTCCATAGATAATACAACTCTGGGAAGGCAGTCGGGCAGTTCTGCTCTGACCTGTAAGATCACTGTGAGTCCAAATAGACTCGGTGACAACAGGTTAGGAAATGTTTATGGTTGCTGTTTTGCCAATCGCCTTTATACAAAGGGAGAGAGAGAGAAAGAGAGAGAGCATTACTGACGCCTCTTAGAACCTTCTCTCTCTCTCTCTCTCTCTCTCTCTCTCTCTCTCTCTCTCTCTCTCACTCGCGAGACTTCTTACTGTATTGCTGGGTAGTATGAAGTTAGTTACCACTCACGGTGACCTTGTGTACAACAAAAGGAAACAGTTTTTAATCATATGCCATTTCTATAACCATTGTGATGTTTGAGGTCATTAGTACAACCACTGCATCAGTTCATCTCATTGCAGGTCTGTCTCTCTTGTCCTGACCTTCAACTTCCCCAAGCATGTTGTCCTTCTCTATGGACTGGTCTCTTCCAATAAACCATCCAAAGAGCTTTATATTAGGTCTTTCCAGCCTCACTTCTAAGGAACAGTCTAGATATACTTCTTCTAGGACAAATTTGTTCATTCATCAGATATATCATGGGATAGCCAATATTCCTTGCCAACACTGTAACTCAAATGGGTCTTCTTAGGTTTTCTTTATTCACTGTACAGTTTCCCCAAGCCTATGGGACAGTTGAAACACCACGGTCTGTGTCAGGAACACCTTAGTCCTGACTTATGGGCATCAGATATTTGCTCTGTCCATTCTAAAAGAAGATCATTTCTTGACTATTGCAACTTCTGAGAATCCCAGCCATTTCATGGAATTCCTTAGCTTGTAGACAGTGATGTCTCTGCCCTGTGCACACCTCCTCTCCATTTTATAAGACACCAAAAATACCTCACTGCCAGTGAGTGGATGCTGAATCATGGAGACCCGTTCCCCTACCCCCAATGGATTTCTGAGACAGCAACTGTGTACACGAGTAGAAAACCCAGTCTTTCCAGTCACCAACCATGTGATGTGATGAACTGAACTGTATTCTTTAAAAGATACATCACATCACAGACCAATGTGTAACCACTGCACCACCAGGGCTCCTTGTAAGACACCACTCAAGGGAATTAGTTTTTATGACCTGCCTACTTCAATATGGCTTCATTAGCATGGCCAAAGAAAAAGCTTGTTTCCAAACAGAGTCACAGTCACAGGCAAAGGGCTCAGGGCTTCGATATATCTTTGAAAGAATACAGTTCAGTTCATCACATCCTGACCTCTGACTTGTGACTATGCGTGCACATTCCGGTCTCAGGGAACATGCCACAACATGTCACCCAAGAAGACTGCACAAGAAGTTTCCAGAATCACTCTTCAAGGTCTAGCCTCCCACCCCACAAGATGCCCTCCTGCCTGCAAACTCTTCTCCTTGAGCTGTGGGTCTTGTCCACAGAGCCAGAGTGGCCAAGTGAGATTTTTCAGATTCCCTTGCCTACTAATCTCGGGAGAAGTGAAATCTGAACTCACAGGTCCTCCTTGGAAGAGAAACTAGAGATGCTGGCTCTACTGTGAACCAGGTGGTGGAAGGCAGAAACCCAAATGCCTGCAGAGTATGTGGGAAAAAGAAAAGGGACCCAAAGGTGGAAGACAGGGGACAGCAGCCACCCAGATCTTCAGTCACCATTTATTTTCCTGGAAAGGATGTGATTTTCAATGGCCTGGGGGTATTCCATGACTTTTGAAATCTCAAATCCTAATGAGATCGCCTCTTCCATCTGACCTTTGAATTTCTCATCTGTAAAATGGGTATCCTAATTTCCACCTTGCCCACTTCATCTTCATGCTAAATGGCTTAAAAGAAAACAGCAATGTGGGGCTGAGCCCCAGTGGCGTAGTGGTTGTGCGCGGGACTGCGGCCCACAGGGACGGAGGTTCAATTCCAGCAGTGGGGCTGGGCCTCCTACTCCCACCACCGGAGAGCTGTGATGCCAAAAAAAAAAAAGAAAAGAAAAGAAAACAGCAATGTGAATCAACTTTGTCAACTACGAGTTACTATACATATTAGGTATGTACAAGATGGATTGCGTTTTGTATGTGAACTGTCTACAGAGGAATAAGGCTCTATTAGAATTCTGGAACCCACAAATAAGAATGACATCAACGTGGGCAGGTGTCTAGTTTTCTGAGCCAATGTCCTCTTCTGTAGAATTGGCAATATTAATATCTATATCAAACTGTGCAGCAAAATTTAGAAAAAGAGCTTGAAAGTCTTGAGGAGAGTATCTGGTACATAACTGGCATTCGAGAAATGGGAGTTGCTATAGTTCTTACTGCACAAAAGAGATTTACTCATCCCTGCTTTCTGCATCCTCTAAAAAAGGGAAACAGCAGTCCTTCAGAGTTGGCCAGACCAAATCACATGCACAGACGCACGCACACATATATGCTCAAACTTTCTGGACAAGTTCCTTTGGGACCCTAAGAACATCAACAAATACTACCATCTTCACATAGGTTCTGGTGGTACAAGTGGTTAACAAGTGAACTGAAATGCTGGCAGTTGGAGGCTACCTGAAAGTGTCTTTCCCAAAAAAGGCCTGGTGGCCTATTTCTATGGAGTCACCATAAGTCAGAACTGACTACCCATAGGCTGAGCACCTACTCTAGCCTACGAGACAGTGCTCAAAACTATGGCTGCCACTGTCACCTAATCTGGTGTCAATTTGAAGAGTAAGAGTGTAGGGGTGGAATCGAGCCTGTCAATCTGGAGATAGCCAATGAGACCTCCGTGTGAGCATGGCCTTCTCCTCTGAGAATTCTGGGAAATGTGGTCATTCTTTCTTGGAGGTGGGACACACTATCTCTCTCAGATCACATCCTGGGAGACACTCTGCTGATGTTTCCCTGTGAGAGGTCCCTGAGGAGAAGCCACATGGACCTATCCCGATGCAACTAGAAACCTAGACCTAGAGAAGCCATGTGGAGACTCCTGCCAGAGCTGAGATGCTTCAACCACCATTGGATACAAAAGACTCTACACCCACTGGCCTGTGATTGTTCTGGTGTCATTGCATGTTCTTCAGGAATCTGAAGAGGACTTATGGATTGGTATCAGACATATGGGATAATATCAGATTTATGCCCTTGAACTGGACTGGGCTGAGATATTTTCTTGCTGCACAGTTGCTCTTGTATATAAAGTTCTTTCTTATGCACATAAGAGTGTTTATGAATTTGTTTCATAAACAAATTCTAGTCTACCTGGACTAACACAATGGCCTACAGTAGCACACCCAGGAAACCCCCCCCCCCAAGAGGCAGGAAGGAGGCTGAGTTCTTGTAGCCAGTGTCATGAGAAGCACACCCACCCAGGACTGTCTGAATCTCCAGCCCGCGCCCACAGAGTTGAGATCCCTGGACCTCTGGTTGTACGCTAGACACAAGTGAGAGACTACAGCCAACTGCAAGGCAAACATCACTCTCAGAAGTTATACAGGCCCTAGCCTGAAGACTCATGCTTAGCAGTTTGCAGGCCCCATATTCTTCACCAACCTTTCATGGATGATGCTACCTCTCATTTCTACCTTCTGGTCTCCAGGAAATAGATGTGGTCACCACCCAAAGACAGAAGTCAAAACCTCCACATACTAGCAAGAGGACCTGAATAGTCCCAATATTTGGGACCCCAGGGATAGTCCCTGAAGCTTTGGCTACTGTGGCAGTCATGTGCTTATGTTAATTTCATGATTGAGATGTAGGGGTGGAGTCTAGCCTGTTAATCTGGAGATAGCCATTGAGTAGCCAATGAGGCCTCTGTGTGGGCATGGCTTTCTCCTAATACATCTGGGAAATCTTGCGATATTTCCCTCGTGAAGATGAGAAGCTATCTCCCCAGTTGTTGAGAGTTAGTCTCAGAGACGACGAATCATGGACAAGATGGCAGCGTACGAGAAGCTGGAGGAGCAGGCAGAGAGACCATACGGCCTTGCCCTGATAGAGCCAGACCTCTGAAGCTGGGGCGGCCACATGGAAACCTCTCCCAGTGATGAGTTGCTTCTGCTGTAAATGGACCCTGAGCCCTGGAAGCGAGGAGTCATGTGGAGACCCCTGCCAGCGCCAGGCTTCTGCACCCATTGACCTGTGACTTCATGAGTTGGAAGGAGACTTTATAGACTGATTTCGGGCATATGGGTTAATATCAGACTTATGACTTTGAACTGGACTAGGCTCAATGTCCTGTTCCTCTTGTATATAAACCTTTTCTTTCTATCTATATGCATGTCTATGAAATGTGCTCCTCTAGTCTACCCGGACTAACACAGCTACTTAGTGAGTCTTGATGAAAGTGGTATCTGTGGAAAGGTCTGGGTATGGAGTGAGGGAGCAGGGAGTGGGGTACTGAGAACTGAGTAATCCAGGAAATCAGCCTTGGGAATTGCAGCCCAGAACAGCAGCAATAAGCACTGGCTAATGCAACTCTGTCCTCCTAGCCAAGTAGAAGCAGGAACAGAAAGACAAAAGGGAGAAGGAAACTGGGGTGACAATCAAAAGACAGGACACCCTGTTATACTGTGGAGTAAAATCACCAAGGAAGAGACAGACCTCCAAGATCCCGGAAATGTCCCAACTCTCTATCAATCTTCACCACAAGCCTCCAGACACACTTAAGCAAGCCACAGCTGGTACCTGGACCATGCAGTCTTTCCATTTCACTGCTCAGCAGACCCAAGTGAGCACCCTCTATGCCTCAGACGCTGAGAGAGGTGCAAAGGACACGCCGCAAGCAGAATGCAGTTATTACCTCACAAAGGTGATTATCCTGAAGGGGAGAAGATAGTCCTGGACAGAGATGACCATCCTTAAGGGTGCTAGTGGCCACGCAGCAAGATGAGCTTTGGTGGCGTACTGGTGACAAGTTGGGCTACTAATTGCAAGGTTCAAAGTTCAAAAGCATCAGCCCCTCCTCAGGAGAAAGACGGGGCTTTCTTCTTCCATGAAGAGTTAAAGTCTGGGATACTCACAGGGACAGTTCTACCCTGTCCTGTTGAGTGTCCATGAGTCAGCATGGACTTGACACCAATGAGTACTTCAGGGCCTGTGGCATGTGCTGTGAGAATCCAAAGCAGAGACCCAAGAGGGAAAGTGGGGGAGTTATCCCAGTGGATGATACTGACACCAAGTCCTCAGGACTGTGAGACACGGGCTCCAGGTGCATAGCAGAGAAAGCTTCCTGGCAGGGGAAACCCTGAGTTCGACAATGTGTCAAAGAACAGAACTCAAGGTCAAGAAACACCCTGCAGCCTTCGAGGTTGGAGCCCAGAAAGCAGAGAGACTGAAGACAGATGGGCAGCACCACCGGGGTGGTACAAGTCTGGCCATTATTGGAAAGATGGTGAGGACAGGCAAAGACATGATGTGGTCCAATTTATGGCCTTGGAACTGTGCTGTCCAAGGTGGCACTCAGGGGCCATTCAGAGCTATTTAAATGTAACTTGATACCAATGAAAAAGAAATGGAGGCTCAGCCCTGGTGGCAGAGAGGTTGCGTGCGGAACTGCAGCCCAAAGGATTGACGGTTCAAATCCAGCAGCAGTTCTCCAGGAGCAAGACTGGGCTTCCTACTCCTACCAGGGTAGTGATGCTACACACAAAAAAAATGGAATTAAAAGTTTAGTTTCTCCATTGCAATAGTCACAGCACCAAGTGCCACAGGTGGCAAGCAGGTCCTGTACTGTATCGTGCTCCTACCGACCATTTCCGTTTTCACCAAGAGTTCTGCTGGACAGCACTTCTTTCTAATGAGCCTTCCTACTACGTGGTCAAGAAATGGTTTCGGAGGTAAAGTTTCCAATGAAGAGGCGGCAGGTGACCCTCGCTCTGCACAAGGCCAGAATCATGAGAGAGTAGCAGAGACAGGACTTTAAAAGCTATTGACAAGAACATCAACCTGATGAGTTGATGCTCATGGAACCTGATGTGGCTTTCAACATTTCTGTTTTATATGTGTTTCTTTTCATACTGGGGTTCATCTCAGATGTGTTCTGTCGTGCCCTTGAATTTTTGGTATCTATTTTTCTGGTTTTCGAAATATGAAGCCCAGAATTGGTGAATCTGTGGAGACAGCAAGTAGGATAAGGGTCCTGGGGGAAGGGGGGGAGGTGCAGTGAAGGGAGGGGAGGTAAAGGGGAACTGATGTCAAGGAGTTCAAGAAGACAAGAATGTTTTGAAACCGATTGCGGTTGCAAATGTATAATGTTGCTTGGCGTGATTAAACTATGGGAATGATATCTACATTAGCTCCCAATAAAATGGTTCTTAAAAGAAAAACAAACCAAAATCTGTTAGCTGAGGGGACAGAGTGGGTGGATGGAGCAAGAGGTCAAGAATGAGGTCTTTTGTCTGGTGTGGACAGTTGCAGGCCAACTGTCACTCAGAGAAGGAAAGGAAAGGGCATGGGAAGAAAGGTCATGCTGGTTCAGCTGAGGGTGCCCTTGGCTATTCACTGTCCAGAGTGGGGCAGCAGCTGGTCCTGCAGGTCCAGAGCTCAGGCTGTGAGCGCTGCGCTGCCTGGAGTGCCAGGCTGTTCACTTGGATGTTGGGAAGTAACAGGAGCAGTGAACTGTGGAGTTGAAGATTGAGGCTTCATACGCCATGGGTGGACCATGTTCTGGGTGGAGTATGGAAGAGAGACGCAGGAGACCAGAGGAGACCAGAGTCGTGCCATTGTGTGTAGAGTGGTTGACACGGAGGGCCTTGGAGGCTCCAGAGCTGTAAACTACAGCCTTTGTGCTGTGGGGCGAGGAGATGCAGTTGCAGGACTGGGGGATTTGAGCAGGGAGAGGCTGAGGGCCAGTGGGCTCTGCCTGGGCTCAGCGCATTGGAGAACTGGAGGATATGAACTGCGGGCGGTGGGCTGTTTGAGGCTGAGGGCTAGTGTTGGAAACCAGCCCCACAAGCAAAGCTGCCTCTGTCGCTTGCTGGGGAAGCCCCAGAGGCCCTCCATCTTGCCGCAGCCTGGGAGATGGGGGAGACAGATGGAAGTGGGGCTGGCGGTCCGAGCAGTGGGGGGTGCGTACACACTCAGGAGGCGGGGAAGCAGCTGAGCACGAGCTCTGGCGCTGGCGCCGTCACCCAGGAAGGCCGCCAGGCCCTGCTTCCACGTGGTCGCCGTTTCACGTGCCCCGGAGGGTGGAGGCTCCCACGGAACGTTCCTCTCCAAAGCCACTGGGACACTTCCTGTCGGTTCCCATAATTGAGCATTACAGTATCGACGTTACAAATCAAAGATTATTTTTACAGGTGTCATTTTAAATATAACACGAAATTCCTTGACATGACATCAGCCCCACCACACCAACAGCTGCGCGGGTCGCTGGCACGTGTGCGGCACATGGCGAAGAGCTGTCATCTTCCAGCCCAGAGGGACGTGGGTGCAGAGGGTGGGGAGAAAAGGAGCGGGAGTCCCTGAGGGAAGGGGTGCATGAAGGGATTCTGAGATACCCCGGGGCCAGGAGGGACACTGGGGGATGTCAGGCATGCGTTTGCCTCTGGTCCTGAAGGCAGACATGAGACTACGAGCATGTGGGTTGTGAGTGTGGGTGATGGTGAACACGTGGGCATGTGGGGCATGGGAGAGTGTACCCATAGGGTGTGTGTGTGTGTGTGTGTGTGTGTGTGTGTGTGTGTGTGTGTGTAAAAGGACAGGAACACAATGTTGGAAGCTCCTCCAGCCTGGCAGAGCTCTGTCTCCCTCTAGAGTTAACCACGAGGCTCCTCCGATAAGTAGCCAAGCGCAGTGTCTTGGGTAGAGGGGCACTGGGAGATGGCCCAAGGTGGCGCTGCAGTGCCCTCCAGTGGACACGGCCCCATCCCAACTCAACCTGATGGAAAAGAGGTGCCAGTGCCCACCTTTGGAGCGTGGACCCCTGTGCTGATGCTCCCACCCCAGGTGAGAGTTCTGGAAGACTTTTCCTTGAGGTTCCTTTACCTTTCAGAGGCAAAGATTTACTGGTGCCAGAATCATGGCTCTGTTTCTCCATCTAAGGCTCTCCAGCTTTTCCCAAGTGCTGGGCAATGACAACCCAAGCACACCCCACTCCTACCCCATCAAGCAACCTTCCCGTCAAGGCAGGCCATGGCATATTCCTCTTCTAGGGCATTCCCCAAGAGAAACCAAGCGACCGGGCAAGTTGCTTCTTGGAGGGCCTCCAGATTCCCACAGGGGTCTCACTAAGTGGCCACCTCAGAGGCCAAGGCCTGGGTTGGCACGCCTCTCACCTCCCTGACTGGGCAGAATCCAGAGCAAGACCCGGAAAAACGCTCTCCAAAGCGAAATGGGCAGCATCGCAAAGGTCTTTGGAGAACGAGACAGAAGACAGAGAACTGAGAGACCCCGCAGCCTTGCCTTCTCACTCACTGACATCCTGCCCGGGACACTGGTCTCGGCAGAGGTCAGGCAGGGGGAATTGAGCAGGGAGTGTGCCACTCCAACCCAGAAACTGTTCAAAGCGGCTATTTTTAGAGTGGAACAGAGGGATATCACAGGGAGAGACTTAAATCCAACAAACGGGGAATTCGCTGGGCTTCCACACGAGCAAAATGTTATTCATGGCACAGGCAGGCACCCAGTCACAATCGGGCCTCCGGGCGGAGGAGCAGCGGGGGGGTCCTGTCCAGCCAGCCACAGGGCTGCTGGGCCAACCTCCCCCGGGTCTCCCAAGCCTCCCCAAACCCCAAGGGACAGGGTTAGACCAGCCAGCCATGGTCCATCTAGCCTCCTTTCTTATAACCTTTCTTATAACCACCACTGCCGGAGAGAGGCTGCCAGCCACTCTGGCTGCTGTTTGAAAGCTTCAGGTCCTCTGAGAAGTGAGACGTAACGTCGAGAAGGGAAGACGGAGAATCGGAATGATGCAGGAAGTGGCCTTGCTGAGGAAAGCAGGGACATCTAAGCACAAGGACTAGGAGAACCATGAGAGGGCCCGCTGTGTCCTGAAAGCCCACTCAGAATCATTGACTATGTCACCAAAACAGTGAGTACAGTGCCCGCTGGACTCATCCTCACCAGTTTACCTGCCAGGCCTAGCCTATAAGGATCTAGGACAATCTAGAGCCAACTGGGGCCCTAGAGTCCCAGCTCACCCCACCCCAGGGCCCTGGCTTCTCCTGCCCTGCCTGTTCTTCCCAAGCTGTATCTTACATGACTCTGCTCAGTTATCCATGCCAGACAAACAAAGCCAGAGACACCTGAAGCAGGAAGGAGACAAGACACAACCTAGACACAACCCTGGGCCCTCCTGCCCTTGTACCCCCCTGCTCTTGAGAACTTTAGAAGGTCGGTGCCGAGGGGAAGTCAGACGCAGGGAGGAGAGAACGGGAGATAGGATCGTGCGCTCCTCGCGGCACACAGCTCTCACACGGTCACTAGGGGCAGATGAGACACACACACCCCCACACCCCGGGCCCCAGCCACACCAGGGAGCACGCTGCGCCTTGCTCCCACTCTCAGTCCACAACCGATGTCAGCAGACCGGCTCCCCTGCCATTTTTAACTAAAGTCACCCTTTGTGATTTTGTGGCTTCCCCTTGTCTCTGCCCACTCACCTGCCATGGGACATGCCAGGGAATCTTTCCACGGGGTCTCTGAGGGTACAACCATGTCCTGGCTTCTGTCTCAGAATAGCTGTCCATCCTCGGTGCCCCGTAACATTCCGTCCCAGACCCTGAGAGTCCCAACCTTCACTGTACCTTTCTTGCATCATCTGATTCTCCGTCTGCCCTTCTCCATCTCCACCTGCATCTCACCTCTTGGAGAAGCTGAAGCTTTCCAGCAGCGACAGAAGTGGCTGGCAGCTTCCCTCCAGCGGCGGCGGTTATAAGAAAGGAGGCTAGAATGACAGTGGTCTATCCACCAGCCAAAAGGACAGAAATCGATACCCTCACCAGCACACCCAGTGGTTACTAAGTACTGAGGTCATGCCCTGTGGTAAGCACTTGACACAGATGATCCAGCAAACCCCAGAGGGGCCACGAATACAGTGGTTACTCCACTTAATTGATGCCAAGGGCAAGACGGCACCATCCCTCCCTGGCCTCTGGGCCTCAAACGCTTCCATGTCCCCACCCAGCATTTTCAAACTGGGGGTGGCAGCTCAATAATGGGTTCCAGCATTAATAAAGAGCATTTTTTGTAAATGAAAGAATAAAATAAAACATTCAGAGTGCATTACACAGAGTCAGAACAAGCACTGCTTCACATAACTGTTATTTCAATTAAACACACAGAGAGAAACAGAAAGCCATACAGGGGCCTTCAAAGAGTTTGTGCAAAAATGGAATATGAAGATAATGAAAAATGCCATTAACTTTTTAAAGAGCTCAGGTGGCTTAGTGGCTATGTAACAGACTGTTATCAGAGAGGTCCGAAGTTCAAAACACCGGCCGCTATGCAGGAGACAAGTGGGAGTTTCTACTCCCTAAAAGAGGAAACACGGGGGTCTACCCTGTCCTATAGAGTGAGTTACTGTGACTTTGTGGCAGTGAATTTCGGGGGTGATGGGACATGATTTTAGATATATTTCCCACTGTGGATTCCAGCTTAAAAAAAAAAACAAAAATCTAAAAGCTATTGGACTTTCCTCCCAGTTCAGAGTCCTCTGTATGGGGACTTCTAGTCTCCTCTCCTCATTTCCTAGTTCGTGGGTGCCTTCTCCCCATCCTTAGCAAACCCCCAGGTGCTGAGGAGCAGCTGTGGGGCCCTGTGGTCTCAGGCAAGGCCGACTGGGGCAGGCTACCTGGCCGGGCTGATGGGGTTGCTTCTGCTAAATGCCTCCTGCTCCAGTGAGGTGCGCCTGTCTGTCCTGCAGGATGGATGTTTCCCAAAAGAGGCTTAACGACTGCTTCCTCTCTGAGCTGTCAGGTTAGTGCCTTTGTCTGCAGAATTAGCACAGGTGCACCTGCAGGCTGGCGTCCTCATTAAACTATTTTCTGCATCTTGATCCCATAAGGACGGCTCCAGGGGAACTTTCCGAAAAGCACTTCATTGGCCGTTGCCTCTCCAGACGGAAGGGGATGGTCCCACTTTCCTCAGACCTGGCAAAGGGAGGCCTGTGTGCATCTGCGTTTTCTGTGCCAACTGACTACAACTGGAACAGCTCACACAGAAGCTGGGAAATCAGAGGGGTAGAAAGGGGAGGGGGTCTTCCCTGTGCCTTCTCCTCACCTGTCTTCCACTGTCCTCACCTACTGGCCTGCCAGTTTCTGAGCCCCAGCCCTTCTCCAGAGCAGGTGCACGATCTTCCCTTCTGGGTGGTCTTTCTTTGTCAAAACTGCTCCTGGCAAGAGGACGCATGTATTGATGGTGGGTTCACAAGTGGAGAAGGTGTTACTGGGCAGAAGGAGCCAGACTCTGACTCCTGCCAGCACGCAACTACTCTGCTTATGGACACACCCCTCTTCTATACCACTCCAAGCCCAACTGTTCCCCCTAGCCACCTGTTCAAGGAAAGGAAGGGTCCAGATGTCCCCTGAGTTCTACTAGTGGCTGGGCAGAGGCATCAGAGAGGCATAACTGAGCTATGGCCAGTGACTCATCATTTTCTTAAGAGAGAGAATTCCAAGATGGACACTGACAGATGACAAATTGCAAGTGTTTAAGGACAGCCTGCCGGAACCTGGGGGACATAGTGAGTCTATTACACATTGAGTTGTAACTGCAAGATCAGTAGCTTGAAACTACTGGTCGCCCCCACCCCCCTTGGGAACAAGAGGCTTTCTATTCCCATAAAGGATTCCATTCTCTGAAACACACAAGAATCATCCTAACCTATCTTCTATGGTCACCATGCATCAGAAGTCATGCAATGGCAGTAAGCGAAAGACAGCCTGGGAAGTTCAGAGCCTGGATCACCAGAATTCAAAGGATGAAGAGACTGAAGGTCAAGAGAACTGTGAGTATTCTTTGCCAGTGCCTAGAAAGGGGGACGGGTACAAGATCCCGAAAACCATCAAGAAGGAGCCCACAGAGAAGGCAAGGACAGAAAAGACCAGGAAGATGGGCCTGAGCAAAGAGAGGAAAAAATATAAAAGGTCTTTAGGAGACTCATCAGGCTAGAGCTGTTGAAAGGGAGCAATAAGGCATTGAGAGAAGCTCTTCTCAATGCCCTGAGGTTAGTCAGAGAGGTTTGCAGTAGTGAAGCATTGGGTACGTAACTCCTTGGGTAAGTACTTCCTTGGATAAATACCAATTTTTTTTAATGTGCCACGACATGAAGTGGGTTAAACCACTCACTGCCATCAAGTTGGCTTGATTCATAGCAATCCCACACAGGAGAGGATCGAACTGATGCCTGGGGCCTCCAGGTCTGTGAATCTTTTTTTGGGGGGTGGGGGCATCACTGCCCTCTGGTAGTTGTGGGAGTCTGTGAGTCTTTACAGGAGCAGACAATCTCATCTCTCTCCCTCGCGGTGACTGGTGGGGTTGAATCACCAACCTTGCAGGTAGCCATCCGATGCTAGGAATCCCTTGAAGGGGGTTAGCAAGGCATAAATTAGGGCATAACATCCCCAAAATCAACCTCTCTTTTTCTCGCTCTGTGCCTCTCCCAGCCTCCCTACCTCTTTCTCCATCTGTGCTGCTGTTGCTGCTGCTGCTGCTGCTGCTGCTACTGCTCTGAGGTGTCATGAGTCTGTTCTAATTCAGAAAGATGAACCACCACCTGGCCCCATAACTTCCTCACAACTGCTGTCATGTTTGATTCCATTGAGATGACCACTGTTTCAGTCCATCTGGTCAAGGGCCTTCCTTGTTTTCGCTGACCCGCTTACTTTACTAAGCACAACATCCTTTTCCAGGAACTGGTCTTTCCTGACAGCATGTCCAAAGTTCATGAGATGAAGTCTTGCCATCCTTGCTCCTGAGGAGTATTCTGACTGCCTTTCATCCAAGACAGATCCATGTTCTTCTGGCATGCTCGGTACTTTCAATATCCTTTGCCAGCAAGAGTTCAAAGGCCTCGATTCTCCTGTGGTCTTCCGGAGTCGTCGTCCAACTTTCCGACGCAGATGAAGCTATTGAGAACACCATGGCCTGGCTCGGACTTGTGGCCCCCCAAAGCCTCTCCCTAATATACAACAAACACTGGTCGAGCACCCACTCGGGCAGGTGCTCCACTGATTCAGAAACAGCTCTGACACTCAGGTCACCTCGCCTGAGAAATAAAATGCACCAGTGAAAATTCAGTTCTATACCATACCATCAGAGCTAGTATGGAGGCAGATACAGGGAACAAGGAGTGCTCAGAGGAGGTACCTAACCCATCGTGGAGGATTAAAGGAAACTTGCCACAAAACTGATAACTAACCTGCGTCTTAAGGGAGGGAGCAGGAGTCGGCCAAGGAAAGAAGAGAGAAAAGGCCGTCCCAAGCGGAAGGGGTATCTTGAACAAAGGCAAATGATTACAATCAGCGCGCGGAAGAATCTGCCGGCACTTCAGAGGCGTTAGAGGGATGCTAACAAAGGAGACGACGCTGCTGTACAAGACACAGGCAGGCTTGGATGGAGGAGTGAGCTCGGGGAGCAAGAACAGAGGCCGAGATCTTTCTTGAACACACGTGTGTTGCTGAGGCAGAGACATACATAGCAGGACCCAAGGGAAAGTGGATGTCCTGGGGTGAGGTGGGGGGCGGGGGAGTGTCAGAGGCCCCACCAGCTCTGCGGTGGCTACCCCTGCTGCTGACACCCCCAATATTCCCCCCACCCAACAGCAGTGCTGCCCTCAGTAAGAAGCCCCATCGAAAGCATGGCCATGTACTCCTCGAAAAAAAAGCCTGTTAGCGGTTAAGGGTTGGCCTGTGTCCTTCTTTGAAGGGGAAAAGATACTCTTCCCTGTACCTGTCTCCCAGCCAGCTCTCCCAACCCCCTGACCTTTGGTGGCGCAGAAATCCTCAGGGATCAGCATTAGGACAAGCACTGAAGATAATGGCCAGGCACACAGAAGAGGGATCTGATTAAAGGCTATCAAGGAGGAGGCTGTCCTCAAGGCAATTAGACATGACAAGGCAATTAGACATGACAGGTACATTCCAGTTCACTAAAATTGTTTCACCAGCAGATTCTTCTTAAAACAGAGTTTAGGGTGGGGGTGGGGGTATAGCTCGTAGTAGAGCAAAAGGTGTTGGTTGGTGAAGAATACCGAAAAGTATTTCTAGATTTTCCAGGAGAAAGTACTGAAAACTCCTTGAGCCCCACACAAGGTCAAAAAAAGGCAGATCACTGATCTCTAAGGAATCACAAAAGTTACTACCTGGGAAGAAAAATGTACTTTCTTGGCATAAAATGCAAGCAAAGTATGCTTTTTTTCCCCTTTATTTTTCAAGCATTGCTATTGAGTTGGTTGCAACTCACAGTGTCCCCATGCGGTATCCAGGAGAACTGTCTGGTGATGTCATCTTGGCAGCAATCTCTCTGGAAGCCGTGGCCTAGCTAGGCCTTTCTTCCATGGAGCCGCAAGGGGAGGGAGCAGGGGGTGAACCAGCAACCTTCAAGTATTTAGTAGCCAATCACAAAATATGAAGCATGAAGTAAAGTCAAGCAAAACCAAAGAGGATGACAACCAGGAAGGTCAAACGCCCAGCAGCGGAGTGCCTGGGCTCCACCCTCCGGTCTGGCAGATGTCACAACCCAGAGGGTTAGAGAATCCCCTCTGCTCCTCTGCTCCAGACCCGCAGCGCATTCTGATACCACCGGGTCCCATGTGCATTTGGAGCCTTAGCCCTTATCATCCTGACCAGAAACTGAAAGAGGTGGAGGGCACAGATTCACTCGGCAAGGCCCTGATTCCTCCAACGGGCCTTCGTGCCTCTGTCCTTCCTGGCCCCAGTCTCTTCGTGCTGATGATCCTAGCTGTATTTCCAGTGGGACCTGTCGGGGAAGAGGATCTGCCTGGGGGGAGGAACACGGTCAGCAGAAGACCTGAGAGCTTTCTCGCTGCCCTTTGATGCTCTGTGGGCCCTTTGACTGGGACTCTCCTTTGGTCCAAGAGATGTCCAAATGTTTAAGTAGCTCCTGAGAGTTAGACCCAAGGTTTCTTATTTTCCCTCATTTTCCATGCTGTATTCGCGCCACAGTAGGGCCCTCAGGTCTGCCCTTATCTACTAACCCATAAGTTCGAGTCTACCTAGGATTCTATACTGGCAAACTACAAGCCCTGGAATGAGCACACCAATCGGTTTCCCTCCTGTGGAGCATTCCAGGAGATGGAATCGGTGTGATGACAACGGGCTGTTGGGGTTCTTTGATTTGTTGCGATGTGGCTCCACCACCATTTTTCGGCTCGGTGTGCAGATCAAGGGAATGGATACAGCCCTCCTGCAGATGTTTTCCCCATGAAGAAACAGAAGGGGGATTGAAATCTAACCATCGACTGAAGACTTCTCCCTCACAAATCTAAAATATAGTCGGTCCAAATCCCTCACCCTTACCTTTTAAATAGCTTATTGGCCTCCCATTGTCCAGGTAGGCTCTACAGAAGGTTAAAATAACAAGCTTATCTGCCATTCTCTGTGACATCATTTCAGAATTTTTATTCTTTTCAGAGTGCCAGGTGGGTCTTTATTTCCACAAGGCCTGAGACACAAACATGAGGCTAATTCCCCTTCTGCAGTTACTCCACACACTCCCACAAGTCCTTAGCATATAAATAGATATGGTCAGTTTAGGGGGGTGAAGAATGCTTACATCTCAAAAATGACTAGAGCACTCCTTGAACTTGAGCTAGTGTGCTCTTGAAGAGCCCTTGTTTGGTCTACCAGGCTCTTCTTCCCAAGCTGTTTTTTGTAACCCCTGTCCTCTCATTCAGTTCCTGTATACAACAGTCCAAGATGTCTTTTATTTTCTTGTCTACTGATAAACCATGTCCCCAGAGTCTCACCTTTATTGAGATGTTTTTCTTTTTTAAAAAATCACATTTAAGCCCCCAAAGAAATTCCATAGCATCTATGGGAAGAAAATGCATTCTATTACATCCCGATTTAATGAGATCAGCACAAAGATGTGTGGCTATCACAAATACTGAAAAAGCGTAAAATAGGACAGACGAAAGTGGAGGGAGAAGAAAGGACCTCCCTACAAAGTGATGGCCAGACAGAGACCTTGAAGAAGGATAGACTTAAACAGGAAATGGGGAAAAGGGGTATCCAGTCACAGAAAGCACCTACCCCATGACCAAGAAGAGGAAGTTAGGCACATTCCATGGACTGCAAGAGTTTGAAGGAGACTGGAAGGGTCAGTGAAAGTTGAGTTCAGAGAGAAAGCTGAAGAAGCAGCTGGCTCAGGGCAGGGGACACCACATGGGTCAGGTAAAGAAATGTGGATTTTATATGGAAGACAATGGGAAGCCACGGATGAGCTAATGCAGGGAACTGTTCAGTCAGGTGTCCACTTTAGAAAGATGACTTTGGCTGCATGATGAAAGGTGCCTTGTTAGGACACATGACCAGAAGCAGAGACCACTCTGAGGCCTTCACTATGATCCAACATTAGAATGATTCTGGATCCCAGTGACAGCCTAGAAGATGCAGAAACCTGGACAAGAGTCATTCCACTGGAGAACAGGATGTGTCCATCTGGGTAGACTAGAGAAACAAATTCAAAAACACTCATGTGTATAAGGAAGGGCTTTAGAAACAAGAGCAGTTAAATATTGAGCAAACATCCCAGCCCAGGCTAGAGCTAGTCCATAAGTCTGATATTAGTCCATATATCCAATAGCAATTGATAAATTCCTCTTCAGCCTTAGGCAACACATGCAATGATGCAGAATGCAGGAGGATCAGAGGCCAGTGGGTGGAAAGTCTTGTGAATCCAGTGGCAGTGGAAGCATCTCAGTGCTGGTAAGGGTTCCCATGTGGCTCCTCCAACTCAGGGCACTAGCATAACTCCAAGTGTCTTGTCAGCTGTTATGTCTCCCAGGGAGTGAGTATGTGCCCTGCCTCCAGCGAGCTAATGTCTCCAAATGAGGTCATCAAGCTCTGATCTGATTGATAGGCTAGACTTCACCCCTTCACTCTTAAGTCTCAAATTAATGAGAGATATATAACTACCACAGAAGAGATGACCATGACTTCAAAGGTCATTGAAGAGAAAGAGAATTTCCATTTAATGGAAAGAAGAAAGGGACAAAGGCTTGGACAATGTAAAGCTCGCCGAATGGGAGCACTGAGGCAGGTGGTGCCCCTATCAGAAATGGGAGAATAGAGCGGAAGCCATTGATTTGGGAAAGATTTCTCCCTGACCCATAGACAAAGGCAAATGTGTTCCCACCCTGAAATTTCCTCTTGAGGGGCTCTGCCTTGCCACATCTGACCCTTTGGAAATCACCTGAGAGAACAGATCCAAAGAAGTCGGTGCAGGAAAAAAGAAAGAAAGAAAGAAAGAAAGAAGAAAGAAACAAGCCGGTGCAGAAGGGGAGTAGGGGTGGCAGGAAGCAGCTCCATCGTCTTTTCACACATTATTGGAAAGCAATAGGCAACCTGAATCACTCACACTGGCTAACCCAGTGCCAGCACTGCCCAGCATCCCTTTCTTTCCTCAGGTCCATGCCCTTCCTCAAAGGAAAATTCCCAGTCAGAACACCGCTGCCCAGCCTGGCCTCCCGTCTGGGTTTCCTGAGTTCTAAATTAGACACCATGTCTTTCTCACAGCCTGAGAGAAGATGCCTTGGTTCCATTCTCGTCCACATACACAGCCATTCATCAAGTCCAAGAAAGGCAAACATGAAGGTAATATCACTTAGCCAAGCTGCAATTAGCAGATTAGCGGCTTGTTGCTCTTGTCTGGTGTCCCACTCTATGACCTCATAAAAGCCCAGAAAGCCTTCACACTGGGCTGCTCCAGGAAAGGGCCCATCAAGTTCCCTGGGAAAAAAAATCCTCTAGCCTGTCACCGTGAGTTTCCCTGTTGTAGAGCTAAAGTGCAATTGATGTTCTGTCTCTATCAATTTTTCAGGAATGCCGGGACGCAAGCCCAGTATTAATGAAGACAGCAGAAAGGAAGGCATGGGCTTGGCTCCACTCCAAAGCTGACGGAGAGGCGTGGGTCCTGAGTAATTCCCAGAGACCTGGAGAGGCCAGAACGAGGCAAAACAACCAGCCCGGGGTCACACACGTGGCTCAGTGGGACAGACAGAGACCAGGAAGGATCGAGAGTGCATTTCTGTTGGAAAAACAGCCTCAAGATCACCCTTTTATAATCAGGTATCATTTTCACTACCTGAAAAAAACTCATCTTACTCTAGGCTAAAAAGACCATACCCATGAGTATAGATGCATAGAATGAGGTCTCCCCCTCTCTCTCTTCTTGCTTCTCTCTCTCTCTCTCTCTCTCTCTCTCTCTTCCACACACACACACGACTTTGTATACACGACAGATCAGAGGACCATAGCAAAGCCAGAACAACCTGTCAGGTGGGAGCTGGTGCTCTATCATCATGTGTTGGATTAAGTTCCTCAGCACCTCTCAGAATTCCCTCTCAGCTCGGAAGCCCTCCCAGGTCATGAGCGGAGGAAGCCTTGATTGGTGTGGGAAACCACACTGGTATTAAATTAAAAGCCAATAAAATGCTTGTCTGCATCTCAGTTTGAAAAGTGAGTAGAAAGCAGTCACTAGCTCCTGTTTCTCATTCAGTGTCATTTGGGGGCTTCTGGTTTCAGAACTTTTTTTAAAAGGCACGTTTAATTCCTTAATCCTTTCAATCTGACCTGCTTCTTAAAATTGACTCCAATTAAGCCAGAACAATTTTGCTAAGCCCGAGGTCCCCTGGAGTGAACCCGCCACCCCCTAGCTATGGATCCACGCAGGTTTCAGCAGACCAAGCAGACTAGACTGGTGCACAGAGGGATATCTGGAGCAATGAGGTTTCTAACCATACCTGCCTTGTGAAGCTCCAGGGAAACCAAAGCAGATAATAATGGAAAGGTTCTCCAGTAGCTACTCATTTTAAAATCCCTAAGACTAGTAGCTGCAACTGACCTATCGTCTTGTTTCACCATGCTGGCTCGCATGCGGCTATGATGCCAGGGGCTATGATGCTGCTATTTCAAATATCAGCAGAATCTTCACTGGAGGTAGATTTCCATGGAGCTTTCCAAAAGAGACAGACCAGGAAGAAAGGCCTGAGAATCCACCTCTGAGAATTCGCCAAGGAACATTTCATAGGTCAAAACAAGAGAATGGCTGGACTTGTTTGCTTTGGACACGTCATTAGAAAGAATGAATTGCTGGAGGGCTCGTCGTGTTTGGGGAAGCAAGATGGCTGACAAGGGCAAGAGAGACCCTCATCAGATGGATTGGTAAAACACCCATCATCCTTGTCTCAACCTTGTCAACAAGTATGAAGATGATGCTGGCCAGGCGATTTCAGCTCATTGTAGATGAGGTCACCGTGCATCAGAGGCAACTCAACAGCAGCTGTTTGTCTAATATATTCAGCAGCACTTTAGCACTGTTCTGGAAAGTTGGCTTGATTGGCCCATGAGCCTCCCAAGACCGTCAAACCCTTTAGATATGTATAAGCCTCATTAGGACAAACTGTCACTCTCCTTCTGAACCAACTCACCAGGGAGTGTGTGATGATCCCTGGGTGGTTGTAACAATGGATGGCTGCTTTTATGAGTTGTTAGGGGATCATTATGGGAAGTTAACTTGTAACAGTTATCTTCACGATAATAACCGTTTCGCCAGAAGAGGAGGGGATAGAAAGGAAAATTGCAAAGCAATACAAAAGAAAAAGGAGGAGAATATAAATGATAGCTGAGACCTCCTATAGAGTAAATGCTTATTAAATATTTGAAAAGGCAAGTCGCAGGAACATAAAAAGAATTACATGTGTGAAAAATGAAGCCATTTGAGGGTGTGAATGGTTCATGAACTCAACTGCTAACTGAAGGGTTGGAAGTTGAAATCTGCCCAGAAGAAAGGCCTGGTGAACTACACTTCCCCAAAATTACTCATTGAAAAACCTGAGGGTTTTCAAAATTCCACTCTGACACAAATGAGCTTGCATTAATAGGTATCAACTTAAGGGCAGCTAATTTGGGTAAGAAAAATGCACTAGCTCTAGATATTTATGTGGCTATT
>PVJH01034541.1:0-20547 GCA_004026705.1 Nesogale talazaci
TTGGACATTGCACTTCTGTGTGCCACCCCCAAGCGGGGTCACATAACCCTTTGCACTGTCCAAGTGCCCTGGTGGGAGGACTGATCAAAGGATCCAGCAGGATCTTCCGTGCCAGCCAAGCACTGCCAGCAGTGGCTGCACATTTAGAAGGAACATAAACACCCCTACCTTGACCTAAATCAATCAATTGTCCTTGCTGGACTAGCTATTCTCTAGCACCTGGAGCTGACACCAAACACGCGCATGCCTGTCCAGGCTTGGTTGTCTCACTTCTTGCTCACATTGCTTGTCCTGGATTTCCAGAAACTGTCTCATCAGTCCTGCTAAATCTTCTCCTGTGGACCACACACTTCTGGACAGAGTCCTGGAGTGAGTGGAAAGGTTTTCCGAGGTCAGCAGGAATTCTGAGGAACAGATCAGCTGGCAAAGGCAGTGGTGGCTGTCGGAGCATCCAAAGCCCTGAAGATGAATCTGCATATAAAGACTAGAACCTTGATGCAGCATAGAAGCTTCTCCACTAGCTTTGCCCTGCCTACATCCATAGCTGCATCTTTTGGCACCCACTGACTCACAATTCGTGCTTCCATCAAAACCAGATCACTCGGCAGTCTTCTCATAACCACTCAGGCAGTCCGTGGCAAAGAGATTCTGATTCCCGGTGGCCCGGCCATGTGTGTCAGAGTAGAACTGTGCCCCAGAGAACTTGCAGTGACTGATTTTTCTGGAAGCAAATTCCCACGACTCTCTTCCAAGGATCCTGTAAGTGGACTCAAGCCTCCAACCTTTTGGTAGGTAGGCAAGTGCATTAATCACCAGTACTACCTCCAAGTCTGCGATTTCTTGCCTCCAGGCATTGTTCAGGCAATCCTTTCTGCCTATCCTGCACTTTCACTTAAAGGTCCGGTGCCCAGCGTAGTTAAACAGAGCTGATGTTAACTGTGGGCCTGATATGCTTTGTTTTGTTTGGAAGACAAAAGCTTTGACAGAGTGCCAGTTACTCACTCTTCAAGTCTTCTCCTGGCCCATTTCTCCTACATAAAAGGACTGACCTGTAGCTCTAATAACGTCAGCCTCTCTCTGAGACTTAAAATGCAGATCAGAATTTTTTTTTTTTTTTTTTAGGCATCACTGCCCTCAGGTGGTGGGAGTAGGAGGTCCAGCCTTTGCTCCTGGGAGCCGGAATTGAACTTCCATCCCAGTGGGTCGCAGTCCCGCGCACAACCACTACGCCACCGGGGCTCAGCCACAGATCAGAATTTTAACCTGAGAAAATAAACTTTTGCATTGGAATCACCAACAAAACCAAGGATAGCTCATATTAATATCTCAAGAAATATAAGGAATTTTTCATCTACACTGAAAATATATGAAGAGTGACCGTGTCGGTTCCTATGTTAACAGAACACCTTTCACAAGGGTTCTTAGTTGCGAGGATGATTTTTTCTGTTGACTTGGGTCCCCTGAGTGAGGATGCAAAGGCTTCCGTTTCTTCCCATTTTTAAAGCAAACTTACCATTTAGTGTCCATAATAGGACACTTGGGGACTCATATACTTAATTCCTCCAATGCAGTAGGTATAAGTAGAATCATTCCTGGCAAATTAGGACATGTCCTTACCCCATTCAGATCAGGCTGTATGGCGTTTTATACAAAAAGGTATTTTCTGATTGACAGCTTTGTTTTGTGTTCTTTTCTCCTCCCCAATTCCAGTGCAAGGGTGGGGTTTATATCTAATGCTTCTTCTAGACATATTCACAAAGTGGGATATGTCATTCCCCAAACGACCAAATAAACCAATTCCTGTTGAGTCAATTTTGACTCAAAGTGACCCTATGCAACACAGTAGACCTGCCCCGTTTGGCTTTCTGAGACTTTCCTCTTTATGGGAGGAGAAGGCCTGATCTTTCTCTCTGGGAGTGCCTGCTGGGAGAGTTGAACTGCTGACTCTTCCCAACATGTAACCCACTAAGTCACTTTGGCTCCTTGGTGCTAACTGCTTTAAAATACCTGTTTGCTGGCAGGCTCTTCTGAAGTGAAAATTCCCTCTGGGTAATTGGAAGTATAAACACAGAATTTTGTTGAGAAATTAAATCTAGAAAAATTTGTTTTGGTCTTTAAAATAGAAAATTTTCATTTTAGGAGTACTAAACCACCCAAAGAAGGATGTGTATCTTAGAAAATGCAGGTCAACCATAAAGCTGTGATCTCCCAAGGGAGGGTGATATCCTCATATCATTTACTGAGCTGGACTTGAAAAATGTTGTGGACTTTTACAAATCCTGGCACTTTATAAAGTGTGGCTGGGTTGGGCAGGGGTGGGGCTTGGAGATGATTAAGTGTAGGGGGAGAAATAGTACTAAAGTGAACACTCTTGGCAACACCAGCCTTTGCTAATTATAATAGAATCAAGCAGACAAGGGCAGGTTCATAGAATTTTGAAATGTGGATTACCTATAACTCTTATTGCCTCATTTTTTATTAGATGAGCCCAGGAAAGTTAAATGCCTTCTAGTCACCTCTTGCTCTTCTAGGAAATTCTTTCTGCTAGGATTTGATGTCTAATCATCCATGTGGTTATCTCAGCAGTCCTGAAAATCCGGCATCCTCGTGCTAGGCTATGGCGTAGAAAAGTTTCCCCTTCAAAGAGAAAGATATAAGCTTTTCTGAAGACATTTGTTATTAAGTTGCTGCTTGTTCTTCTGGTTGGTGTCTGTAACTTCCAGAGGTGTGGTCTAGCAAGCGTGGATCCGTTCTGACAAGCAGCCAAAGAGAAATGTGAAGAGGGAATAGGCAAAGGGAAGTCATGAGTGAAAGTAGTGACATCTAAGTCTCCCACGAGTTATCATCTGGCCCTTGCTATTTCTGGTGTGTGTGCTTTACGATGCTATTTCCATGTGCAGGTGTCCCCAGCATAACACGAGCTCCGACACAGCAAAGACGGTGAGGAGGGTGCAGGACAGTGCGGTGCTTTGTTCTGTTGTGTTTCGGGCCGTAATGAGTCAGAACCGATTCTACAGTGCCCCATGACAACACTGAGGGCAGAGGAAGAGCTCAGTCCTACGAGTAAAGTGAGAGTGGATTCAGACTAACCTGAAACCGTGCAAGTGTTCGCAGTCGACAGGCATGCCACCACTGCATGGGCATTTTATTTTTCCAAGAATTCTCAGTTTTACAACATTATGGGAATCTGTCATTCACACTTGGATCACCGTAAAGTTAAATTCCTTCCCCAAAGTTACATAGCGAATCAAAAAACAAAAAGGATGATTTTTACAGGATGTTTATCTTCTTTAAAAAAAAAAATGGCAAGGGAGGGGGAAGTGGGAAACAAGTCTTATCAGTTCCAGAAACTGACAAGATTCTGTTGCCAGGAAGGCATTATAGTTGGAACTTTAATTAATCTACTTAATGAAAACTTGAGGATTGATGACCTCTTTGGAGAAAAGTTTCACATCCAACCAATGATATTGTTGGAACAAGACTGAACACAATTACTGAAAGAGAAGTATGAAACTATGTTAGAAATACAAGTGATCTTTGTCTTCCCCCCCAGACAGTACGTTAGGTAGGGTGGATTTTTTCCTGTAGGTGGTATCTTAGGCAGAGGTTTCTGAGAAGCAAAACTGGTGAAGTGTGTGTGTGTGTGTGTGTGTGTGTGTGAGAGAGAGAGAGAGAGAGAGAGAGAGAGAAATTTTATATCAAGAAGTGGTGCAGGCAGTTGTAGAAGCAGGTAAGTCCAAGTACAGGTCTTCAAGTCTATGAGTCAGATGTTAGGCTGGAGGCTTTTTCTGACTCGCATCATTGCTGAAGATGCTGAATCCAAGATCCACAGAAAGGTGACAGGGCTGGTGGCTGCCAAGATAAATGGACTCTAAGGTCAGTAGTTCAGGCTTGTGACTACAGAAGGGAATGAATCCAAGGTCGACAAGTCAGATGGTGGACCAATGACAACTCCTATGACCTGTAGTCAATATGGCAAGTTAAGGGCCCAAATCCAGACTTGCCAGATGCAGGATCCAAACCCAGTCAGAGAGAAAGAAGGCTTTTCCACAGTGTCTACTTATGTTAGGCAACCTCTTTTTAATTGTATCAGGGCTGTGACTTGAGTAAGGGGATTTCATTCACCTTAATCATCTTTCAACTGATGGCTATCCATAGCAGATCCCATTACGAAGCTAATAACATTGTGTTAGTTTAAATCATGGGAGGTTATTAGGCCTCCATTGCAAAACCACTGAAATTTCTGGCCCAGCCAAACTGACACAAAAGCTAACCTGTGGGAAAGATTAATTGTCCAATCCAGAGTACATATCACCTAGATTTATACCTGTTGTACCTTGAATTTGCCCCTCCCATAGAAACTAGTAAGCTAGAAGAAAAAATAGTGATAAGCCAGTCTTAAGGTATTCCTAATAAATAACAGACAAGCTCATCGAACTAATTGGATCATGATGGGTTCAGGATAAGATATCATACTATTTAAGATTGAGATAGCCTGGTTTTATGACTTGAGTTTTGTTGTTGCCCTTGTGCCCACTCTGACCCACAGTAACCCTGAACCCAACAGAAGGAAACACTGCACCGTCCTGGGCCATCCTCGCAACTGTTCCTCTGCCTGACCCTGCTGGTGTCGCCACTGACCCATCTCCTTGAAGGCCTTCTTCCTTTTTGCCACCTCTACTTTTCCTAAAAAGGATCACTTTAAAAGATCTTGGAAAGAGTGAGAGAAATATGTGGAAGAAACAAAATCATAAAGGAGACCAGACTTATTGGCCAGATGGACTGATAACCCCCAAGACAATGTCCTTCAGTGCCCTTTCAGGTCTGCATCTGGGCTTGCTCCCATGTTAGAATAATCAAACATTTAAGATCAAAGGGGCAGTATTTACCCAAGAACAAAGTACAAAAACTTAGCAAAAAGGGAGAAATGGAAATAGGAAACACAGGGTTGGGGAGGGGGGGAGCGTGTTATGGCAGAGGTGATGGTACAATGGAGGCATAGCAATGGATGCATGGAAAGAGCATGTATATTATTTATGAAATGTAAAACTGACCATCTTCCCTATGAACTTCCACCTAATTCATAATCATAATTTTTAAAAAGAGTGGGTAGGGCTTGGAAGGGAATGGGGTCTAGGATTCCAAGAGTGGGTGTGCTGTAAACAGAGGTAGAAAGAAATGATCTTGGCTTCCCAGGAAGCAAAGAGTTGAGCAGACTGATTGGAATGGAGCTTCACATAATAATCATGCCTTCAGAGGAACAGAGCAGATGAAGTCCTTAGGTTATTGTTGGCTGTCTTTCGCATTCAAAAGCCAAAGCACATGTTTGAATTAAAGCAAGGCAAACAAGGACCAGAGCCAGATGTGCCCTACAGGAGGTGTAGAGAGAACAGAAATACCTCCTCAGCTCCTGCAAGGAGGATGTGTTTTTTTATGCCAAAGAGAGCCCTCCAAATGATGCAAAAAGTCAATGTCTTCATGCTCGATCTGATAGATTTTCCAGGCAGGAGAGGGCAAGGGGAACTTTTGTTTTCTCTGAAACAAAGGCGAATGATGTCCACCCCAGCAGAGTGATTTAGAGGCAATTTAAGGAAACTGAAGGGATGCCATCGCCCCACCTCACCTTTTGTAAATCTTTCTCCTTACTTAATGTTCCCTCAGCCTTTTTTTGTACATAGTCTGTGCCTCTCAGGCACTTGCTTCTGTGACATTGTCCGCTCATTCTCCTCATTGATATGGATATAATTTATGTCCATATCTTAAAACTCAGAGTTTTAAAATAAGCTTCCTAAACACACAGGCTGCTTTTTCTGTCCCCATAGTTCAGGTTGCTGCAATGTGATGAGTGGGTGTATAGCTCATATGTGTCATTCCGGGTAGACCAGAGGAACAAATTTCATAGACACGCATATGGATATAAGGAAAGGGTTTATATGCAAAAGGAATGTGACACTAAGAAGGCATCCCAATCCAGTCCAGTACAAAGTCATAAGTCCGATATTCACCCATATGCCCGAAATCAGTCTACAAAGTCTCCTTCTGACTCACGAAGTCACAGGTCAGTGGGTGCAGAATTCTGGTGCTGGCAGGGGTCTCCCCATGGCTCCTCGCTTCCAGGGTTCAAGGTCCAGCAACAACATGCTGCTCCAGCTTCAGAGGTCTGGCTCCATCAGGGCAAGGCCGTGTGGTCTCTCTGCCGGCTCCTCCAGCTTCTCAGATGCTGCCATCATGTTTGTGATTAATCGTCTCTGAGACTAACTCCCAACAACTGGGGAAGATAGCTTCTCATCTTCATGAGGGAAAAATCGCGAGATTTCCCAAAAATATCAGGAGAAAGCCATGCCCACATAGAGGCCTCATTGGCTACTCAATAGCTATCTCCAGATTAACAGGCTAGACTCCACCCCTACATTTCAATCATAAAATTAACATAAGCAAATGACTGCCACATCATGCCTCCTGAGTACATTTGGAAAGATGCACTCCCACAGTCGCCTGTTACCACCCAGCACTGTGTAGGGCAGCATAGGTAGAGATCATCCACTTTCAACAGGGCACTCTCAAAGACGTGTCCCCTGAGTTGCTGGCTCCTGCGGTCTTGATCGGCGTCTGGATGTCTGAGAGCACCCCGATTCCTCCTATCTCCACAGGAATGCCAGGGTCTGCACAAGAGGGAGATGCCTGGCTCTTTCAGAGGCCTAGGCCTGAGCCAGATACAGCTGTGTGAGAAGCATATAACAGGACCAGAGGATGGTGTGGGTCAAAACCCTAGTATATAAAGACCACAGAACACCCTAGAGAGATCAATACTAAGCAGCGGCTATGCTCCTTAACTTTCAAATTAAATTTTTAGAATCATTTGACCATTTAAACCCAAACCAAATCCACTGCTCTGAGGTCAATTCCAACTCACAGTGCTGACCTTATAGGATGGAGTCTAACTGTTTCCAAGGCTATAAATCCTTGTGGAAATTGATTACCTAGTCTTTCTTTCCTGGAGCAGCTGTGGGTTCTGTCCGCTGTTCCAGTAGCAGATCAGCACTTTACCAGGGCTCCTCCATGTAAACGCAGAAGCTAGAGTTACTATTGTCTTCATATACAAAGCACGAAGCCAGGGGTGTGCATATGAAGCTGCTCAGGACTTTAAGCTGAACTCTGCAAAATGAGTGGAATTAGATCCTACTCTGGGAATATGATAGTCCCTATCATTTCAAGGGGGAAACAAATGTAATGCACAGATGAACTCCCAAGAAAGAAAGTAAATTTCTCAGGTGCCAAAATGCAGAGGAAAGCAAAATTGAGGAAGAAGCAACAAAGGAGTCAAAGCAAAGAAAAGAAGTAACAGAAGAAGCAGAAGGAGAAAAGAAGGAAGGAAAGCTGGGAGGGAGGAAGGAAGGAAGGAAGGAAAGCTGGGAGGAAGGAAGGAAGGAAGGAAAGCTGGGAGGAAGGAAGGAAGGAAAGCTGGGAGGAAGGAAGGAAGGAAGGAAAAGAAGACATGTGCTTTAAACGTATAGACTTCATTCTTCTCTGTGGGTAGCAGGAATATGGGACTAGGGACAGTAGCATTTGTGAGAATCTGCCACAGGTCTAGTCTTGTGTTGCACCATATTATTATCTGATTGTGAAATTACAAGAACCATATGTTAATGCAAACAAAAGATTGGTCATTCTTTCGATTTTAAATAAATGCTGAGCACTATTACCTCAATTCCTTGTTAATATACATTATTTCCTCTTCCCAGGGGAGTTCAGGCTGTGATTTTATGTCACACACAATATCTTATGATGAACTGAGGCAATAGAGATAAGATTCTAGATAGTGTTCTTGGATGCTGAGTTTCTGCATGCTGGTCAAGTGCACTCTCAACAACTACTTCAGGATCTAGTGATTCTAGTTTTCCAATATCTCCTTATGTAGGCCCCAGGCCGGGATAGAAGTCTCAATAAGTAAGCTTAGGGTATCTTCAAAGCAGGGGTGCCAGTTGTTCAAAGCAAAGACCCACCCTTGATAAGCATACTGAACAGAAGGGAAAGCAAGCCCCACAGTGAAAGGTTGCTGGTGGACACTTGGTAAAATGGATGTCAACTCTAGTGTGTGAGAATGTGCCAGCCAGAAAGAAAGGTCCTGCAGGTTCACTCACGTTTCTTTAAGCCATGAGGACTCTCCTACTTCAACGCCTTCACTGGCATGTCTCCTCGGGTCCCATCCCATCACAGGTTTCTTGGGAGTATGCTATTTCTTTGTAATAAACAAGAGATGAGAGTAGGGTTTTGAGTCAAATTCATGCTACACTCATTCAATGTGCAATGGGATCCAATATTAAGTGGTTACTGGGTAAGGACAGATGGTATCACTAGATTCCAGGTCTATGATCCATTTTGAGAGGACCATCTCGTACACCCTCCTTTGCTCCTCGAACAACTCCAGGCAGAAGAGCCATCAGGGTTCATTGCCATCATGCAGACATGCAAGTATTCCCTTGCATATTATAGCAATAGACAACCGGTGCAAAGTCCAGGCCTAGATGAGGGACAAGAGCAAGAAAACCATCACAATCAATCTAATCAGACTATTTTTAATGGTAAATATAGCATTTACATACAGACTTATGTCCTAAGTGTTGTAAATGATATATATAACATTAACTTCATATGTTTTGCATACATACTGAAGCAATCTAGCATACATTTAATAGGATACAAAGATAGGTAATTAATATAATGCTAACATAACAAACTTCTAAACCTACTGAAAACGTTGATATCAATCTAACATTAAAAGATTTTAATTTCTTTACCAAGTGAGCTTCATTTTTTGTCTTCTCCAAGGAACATAGTGCTGGAAATTACTCTCTCAGTATGCTAACAATCAAAGTAGTAGGCATATTTTGCAAGAGAATGCAAAATTCAATATTTACTTACTGTGAAAGACATCATTTTGTTTTGCAACAATGAGCATGATTCTAAATGCTTCTAATTACTCTTCCATGAAAGCAACATAAGGACTCTGTCAAAACATTACATTTATATAGTGTCTCCATGTAAGGAAACTGAATAATTCCTCGAGAAAATAAATGAATATTTAGGTAATAAAAATTATATGAATGTGGTTTATTTTCCACTTCCATTTAGACTGACTTCTTTTTAAAAACCGATTGATGTTGTTATAACTCACAAAGCAAACTTGTTTGATGAGACATGTGTTATCATTCCATTAGCTATATATGCATCTTGAAGATGGGCATTGAACAATTCCACAAAGAAATAAAATGTACTCTTTATAAACTTTATCTATGATAACAGTGATATATTCCTTTTCATTGGGGACTGATCTAGTATAAATAACTTCCCAGGCTGTTCTTGTTCAGGGACCACAGGGAAACATACGTGTTCATGGCCCTGTAATCACATGACTAGTGACGTCTATGGGTCTATCCCACACAAAACTGCCTGGTCTTCAGGATGGCCATACCATCATTGCATTCTACTCCTTGTTATCAGTCTCGCCCTTGTTGGGTACCAGCAGTAGTCAAGTGACTTGTGGAGATGCTGCAGCAAAGGGGGGAAAGTGAGTGTGCAAGTTCTTCAGTGTTACTTCCAGGCTACACATACTCATGGAGATCGGCAAAGTTCCACCAACAAACACAAACACTAAATGAATGAAATGCTTTCTGGTACTTACTATTTCTTTGGAATCCCTCACACCTGAAGAACACAATTACAAGCTTTAAATCAATTGTTGTTAATTGACTAATTTCAAATATAAATTTGTGTATTGTAGTCCAAATTAGAATGCAATTTTTTAAATAAATTGTACTTGTCTTATAAATTTTATTTATTTCTAGTTATTCAAATTTACCTGCTATGGTGAACCAAATATTAAAAATGACTGTTGTATAACCAAGCAAAATGAAACAGCAAAAACTAAGGGGATAAAAAGAGAAGGATTTATGAATCCTGTGACCATTTCTAATTAACTTCCTTTGAAAGGAATAATTAATCAGAAGAGATTT
The DNA here is from genome assembly GCA_004026705.1 of Nesogale talazaci. Lineage (NCBI taxonomy): Eukaryota > Metazoa > Chordata > Mammalia > Afrosoricida > Tenrecidae > Nesogale > Nesogale talazaci. The sequence continues at coordinate 10,014 of PVJH01034541.1, forward strand.
CTTCCATTGAATTCCTGGGTGTGAATCAATATACTAGTATTAGGAGTGCCGAAATTATTAATAGCAATACAAATATAACAGAATTTGCCCCAAATTCTTCTTGCATTCTTTGTGTAGTTTAGAGAAAGAAACAAGTTCCTAGTGGTGTAGAAAGTGAAACTATTCCAGAATCTGAAATTCTCAAACATCTTACTAACTGCCTCTTACTAATTGATGCCAACTCAGAGTGATCCTGTAAGAAATGGTAGAAAACATAGACTTTAGGACCAGGGCGTGACACCCCATCAGACTCAACCAGAAAACACTACTCAAGGTCAACAAACAGACCTTGAACTATTTACAGGGTTGTTGTTGTTGTTGTTGTTGTTGTTGTTTTGTTATTGGTTTTGTTTTTTTACTAGGTTTGCTCTGTCTTCATTTTTATGCACATTATTATCTCTGAAGGTCTATCTAGATAAGATAGGTGGGATAAACAAGGTGGAGGAGAAAACAATGGAGCAGACTTGGGGATATGGGAGAGGGGATTGTGGGGAAAATGAAGTGGGTGCTGACAATCCAGAGATAAGGAAACAACAAGTGATTTAAAATCGATGGCGAGGAGGGTATAGGAGGTTTTGTAGGGCTTGATTAAGGGTAATGTAACTGAGAAGAATTACTGAAACCCAAATGAAGGCTGGGCATGATAGTGGGACAAAAAGAAAATCAAAAGAAATAGAAGAAACTAAGTGGTGAAGTGTATAAATACGGACATGTACATATATAGATATATTTACATATGATGATGGGGAAATATATCTATGTGCATATACTCATAGGTTTAGTATTAAGGTAGCATATGGTCATTGGGTCTCTACTCCAGTACTACCTCAATGCAAGAGCACTTTGTTCTATTAACCTGGCATTCCGTGATGCTCACCTTCCCAACACGATTGCTGAAGACAAAAGGTGTGCATAAGCAAGTGTGATGAAGGAAGCTGATGGTGCCCAACTATCAAAAGATGTAGCATCTGAGGTCTTAAAGCCTTGAAGATAAAGAAGTAGCCATGTAGCTGAGAAACAACAAAGACCACATGAATGAAGAACACTAGCCTGTGCGATTACGAGGTATTGAAGGTATCAGGTATCAGACATCAAAGAACAACAAATTATATCATTATCAATGGGGGGGGGGGGTCCAGAATGTGAATTCAAAGCCCATCTGTAGGCAATTGGACATCCTCTCACAGAAGGGTTGTGGGAAGGAGACTAGCCAATCAGGGTGAAGTATAACACCAAGAAAACGTACAACTTTCCTCTAATTCTTAAATGTTTCCTCCCCCCACTCCCACACTATCATGATCCCAATTCTACCTTACAAACTCAGCTAGACGAGAGGATGTGCACTGGTACTGATCAAAGCTAGAGACACAGGAATCCAGGACAGATAACCCCCTCAGGACTAATAATGAGAGTGCAGAAACCAGGAGGGGAAGGGGAAGGTGGGGGAAAAGGGGGAACTGATCACAATGCCCTCCCCCTCCAATGGGGACAACAAAAAAGTGGATGAAGGGAGATGTTGGACAGTGTAAGACATGAGAAAATAATAATCTATAAGTTATCAAGGATTCATGAGGGAGGGGGGAAAATGAGGAGCTTAGTCTAAGGGCTCAAATAGAAAAAAATGTTTTGAGAATGACGATGGCAACAAATGTACAAATGTGCTTGACACAATGGATGGATGGATGGGCTGTGATAAGAGCTGGATGAGCCCCCGATGAAATGATATTTTTTTTAAAAAAGAGAAAAGGTAGAACTGCCATGTGAGTTTCTGAGACTGTAACTATTTACAGGAGTAAAGCCCCCTATTTCTCCCTTCAAAACTCTGGATCTTACAAATAACATAAATACAAGCCCGGATGTAAGCTACTGGATTCAAAAGGTATAACTGACAGTCAATGTCCTCATAAGTGGACCTTTGCAAAATCATGGTAAACATGGAGTGGCCAGAATATAGCTTTTTAGTACAAAATTACTGGGGGAAATTATAAACTACTACTGTATTTTCCATTAGTACAAGCTGTATATTGCTTTGTTTCCAAGAGAGTCAGTCCTAAATAATTTAATCCTTAATTTGTAATACATGGATTTACATGATTGGTGCAATGGTAATATGATTGATTAGACATAAAAACCATTCCATTCAGAGAGATTGTATGTTGTCAATATTAAACCCAGACCATAATGTGGTCTAACTCATGACCTGGAACCATAAAATAATAAAGAATGTTAGTATTGATGGTCATTATAACAATTGCTGGATGTGGACGATCCTGTCAAAATGAAGTTTTTACATCTACATAAATTGAAAATTGGGGGTATCTGTTTAGACCTGTTGTTCAGTTAGGTACATTTAAAAATATATTAATACAAGAAAGGAAAACCTAACAGATATAACCCAAACAACATGGAAAGAATATACTTAAAAATGTGATAAAATATGATCAGCTATTTTTAGTGAAAATATAGCTTGGTATTTCAGTATGTCTGTAGATCCCACTCAACATCTTTCTCATACAAAGAGATTAAAAACTCTTAGTATACAATAATGATCCATGAATTCTTGAGTCATTATCCTTATTATGCATGGAATAGACATTGTTCAGCAGCTTAATTTTGATGAACTCATTGAATAATTCACAAAAGGAAAGAATAAGAAGAAATATTTTAATTAAAAGATGTTAGAGACAATTTATCTGAAACTAGAATATAGTCATTTGTTTTGGTATTTGTTTTCTGATGATTACATTTTCTTTCATGACATCTTTTCACTCATTCACTTATAATTATGGCATTTATTATGAGACAAACATCAACATTGAAGTATGAATATAAATCAAAATTGGCAAAAGCCAATTTTTGGTTGTGGAAAATGAACAGAATTATACATGGATTGTTGAAATAGTTAGATTCACTGGCTCATTTTCTTTATTGTAGAATATGTGGCATATTTTTGTTGTGAAAATTTTGCATATAGTAAAATGCACTAAAATTTTTATAATCCAGTTATTCTTATCACACTAAAAGTCTAATTTTGCAGGCATTACTAATAACTTACTATTGCATTTATTATAATAATTCAAAAAGAAGTTGTACCTTGAATAGCTAATACACATATACATATAAATTACATATCCCTATCAAATGCATGAATAAGCAGAGGAGGGGTATTCACATGCCTTCCACGAAGAACTCAGCAATTGCATTCCTAACAAAATACTGTAAATCAGAGACCTCATCTTGAACCCAGAGCCAGCCCCAACCACAAGAATCATGGGTTTCTTCATCTTCAGATGCACCATGAAGATGCCCACCTGAGGCCTGCTCAAATTTATAGTCTACAGTAGAGACATCAAAGCTGGCACCACTCAAAGTCTGAACCATCAGCACACCAGCCAGCCCACCAATCGCTGTGCAGCCAGTTTTAGATGCACACTGACCCAGAATAGATGTTCTCGTGAACAGTGTTGGACACTGTGTCCTCATTCAAAGTCCTGATGGTAGGAGGATGACCTTGTAAACACAGAACAGGGAGCCAAGAATGAGAACTATTTATTTCCCTTTCTCTCTGACTGCTAACACGAAAGTGGAGGAGATCTGATGGAGAACAGACTTAGGAGTCAGCCAGCCACAGAAATTCACTCGTGCACTATGTATCTACTGATGTGCTGAAAGAGAACACAGTCACAAAGTAATCTCATTGGGAAAGTGTGGCCTGTGTCCTCTCCCCAGGTCCAGGTTCTCCCTTTCCTGTGATGTCACACGTGCTCTTTACGCCTTCTCACAACATCACTTACAATGTCACTTTCTTCATGAGCTTCTTTTCCTGGGGCTGCAAACAAATTCAAAACCAATCAATCAGTGAGAAACAAACAAAAGAACAAGACAAAACCTTTCTCTCCTCTTCTTTTTCTTATTTGGTTGATATCTAATTGCCTCTTTCCCTAAGTCTGTGCCCAAACAACCCTTCATCCTAAAGAACTGCAGTTTCTCTCCTGATAGACCCTGGGAGCAGACCAGTCATCTGACTTAGGAGGCCTTTTCTTTGTACTGTAAACCTGTAAGAGGGTAAGCATCAGGCATGAAAGGAATATGTTTGGCTCAATGTAATGTTGTTGGTTGCTTGATTGGTTGGTTGGTTGACTTGTTGGTTGGCTGTGTTTGTTAACCAAGACCTTTGCACATAATAGGTGCTCAATAATAGCCAGAGGAATGGAAAGGAGAGAAAAGGCAATTGGTTTGGGAAATTGTGCTTTTGCATATAATAGTCTTTCAAAGAAGCAACCTTTCACTTTGTGGACCTTAAAGAAATTTTAAAGAATCTTTTGGGAGAATATACATGAGCAATGTGCTTCTGAGTTCTGTTATCTCATTGTTACACGATCGATTCGGCTGCCTGGACAAGTCTCTGTATTCCACTCCCACTAAGCACATTTGTAGAGGAGCTCCTGCTGCCAGTGCAGCCCCATTTTCCTTGTCTGAAACTCCCAACCCTGGAATGTAGGCCAGAGCAGACTCGAGTCTATTTAGAGAAAGAGAGAAGATGCCAGCTTGAATCATTCCCATTTCTCAAGAGAATGAGAAATTAGCAAGCACCTAATATTTTCCCAGCATGGAGTTGAGTAACCGGTAAAAAGATAATTGGCCAACACAGACTCTGAATTTGATGTGCTTTCACTCTCATTATGGCAAAATGAAAAAACACAAAATAATCTGTGTAGAGATTTATGTTCAGAGACGGCTATGGTTAATTATTATAGATGGGAGAGCACATTGTTGGTAGGAGGCTGGGAAAATGTCAGTAAGGAGCTGGTGCAATGTGGACGGGAGTAGCAATGCCCTGAGGTTCAATGCAGCAGTCTGGGCACTTTGCAAAGTCACTAGCTAGGCTCTTCTAGGGATTCTGCAGATCAGTGGTTCTCAATGTGGCTGATGCCTCAATCCTTTATACAGTTCCTCGTGTTGTGGTGATCTCTCAACCATAAATTACTTTCATTGCTACTTCATAACTGTCATTAACTACTGTTAGGATTCTGGTTAGGATTCCGTTGGCCTCCCCAAGGAGTCCCGACCCACAGGTTGAGAACTGCTGCTGTAGATGGACTCCTAAGAGACAGAGGGTGTGACAAAACTGCAGACATACTATATTTCCCTTCAAGCGACTCACAGATTAGGTGTCGGGGCAGATCTTTAAGAACCTAAAATGTAGTTAAATGGTGAAGAAGGGCCCATCTGATGTATGATTTGGAGACAGGATTTTGGCACATAAAAGTCAAAGAATGAGCACAACCTTTGATAAAGCCGGTTCCTTCCTGGAATTGTCTATCCATGTTTTCAAGGAGACTATTTCCATTTCCAGGTGAACTTCTTTGAAAGTAGCCTTGGTTCTGCCCTATGCCTGTGCCCTGGGGTGGAGTTTACAAACACTGTGCAGGGGCTGACACGTATGGGGTGCCTGTGGTGATAGCAGTGGCTATATTTAGTTCTGAGCTTAAGTTTACAAGGGGCCTCCCACAGAATCCATGAAGAGAGCACCAAGAACAAACAGAAGCTCAGGACCAATACAAAGAGAAGAGCAAAGTACAGGGTTTCAGAGAATAAATATGCACAAGTGCCGGTTCAGATAGGGTGCAGCAGGTGGTACGGGTGGCTGTGGACCAAGTCTGGAGAATGGAGTTAATCAGAGATAAAATGATAAATCGGCCACATAGGGTTCAAACCTTCTCAGTTGACCCCTCTCTGATGCCTGTTGGGCCTGATCTGATTTTTTTTCCTTTTTTCTGTTTTTTACTGATCTGATTTTTAACACTTTTTAAAAAACACTTTCTTTAGGTAATTATTATTTCATATTGGGGCTTATCTCAGATGCATTTTGTCATTGAGGGTAACCCTGTTGAATTGTGGTTAAATATTTCTTCTGGTTTTCAGTACACAAAACCCAGGATTGATGAACCTATAGAGACAGCAAGTAGAACAAGGGTTCCTATGGGGATATAGGAGGGGGAGGGGGCTCAAGTGGAGTTGATATCAAGGAGTTCAAGAAGGAAGAGAACGCTTTGAAATGGATCCTGGTAGCAATTTTTGCCATACTGCTTGATGTGATTGAAGTGTAGAATGATATATCTCTATTAGCTCCCAATAAAATGATTTTGGGGGAAAAAAAGATGTCAAGTACTTGTATGAAATGTAGGCAGCCATCCTTAGGTGACTTCCTCACCTCCCTCCCCGGCTCCTTCACTTGTAAGAGCAGCCGTGCTTAAGGACCCACCATGAAGCCTGACGGGAGGCACAGTAGCCCACTGGGGTTTCCTCAGGGATTGAACCACAGACTATCCAAATTTCCTTTCAGTTGTCTTTCTCCACTGCATCCTGGTCACTACCACGAGTAACTGGGAAAATGAGGTGCTAAGAGATAGTATTTATTTTCAAAACACTCTTGACGTGGTGACCCAGCCATTATCTTGCTCAGCCCTTTCATGGGTCAGTTGAAGGAGCAAAGGGCACGAGTTTATTTTTCACCCAGACTCCAGCTGATCCACTTTAAAGTTGAACAGCTAAAGTGGCCCCATGGTGCAACGAATAATACTTTCTGGTTTTCAGGGTGCAAATGAATGAGTACAAATAAATGGACAGACTGTCATGGAGCCGATTCTAAGACATAGGATCTATGTATAGAGTTTCGGAGACGGAGTCTTTCGGGAACTGTTAGCCTCACTGTCTGCACACAGAGTGTGTGCTTACCTCCCAGCACCACCAGGGCTCATTCCAACTACGTAATAAAAGGAACATTTGACCCTGTATAACACCAATAGTCTGTCAACAGGTCACGGAAGCGCTTTTACTCACGTTAGGGAAAAAAGTGCACCTTTCAGGCAGACACAGAATCTGGAGTCTAAAACTTGGGGCAGCTCAAGCTGCATTCCCTTCCCCTCTGGTCCCTGGCAGGTGTCCTGTCCATTCCAGAATGGCCCGGCAATAGAAGAGCTTCCCATAAGTAACATATTGAGGAGCAAGTCCGAGCCAGTTCCCTGTTTCCAAAACCGCATTCGTTGCCATCTGGCTGATTTCTCACTCATGGCAACCTTCTCCTTATGACAGAGTGAACGGTCCCGTAGGGTTTTCAATGGCTGTGATTTCCAAAGCAGAGCACCAGTCTTGTTCTTCTGTGGTAGCTCTGTGTGGGTTGGAACCTTCAACCTCCTTTCTGTTAATGGCCATGTACTACATCTCTTGTGCCCCTCAGGGACTCTTTGCCCTGCTTCCATTGGTAGCGAGTTCCTCGCCCGCCTGACTTCCCGGGCTCTTCTGCTTTTTCCTCTGTGTGTCAGTCTTTCTCTCTGATGTGCAATCCACAGACTTATGCAACTGTATGACAGCATGCCAAACCACAAAATATTGCATAGTTTCATTCGTGAATCTGGGCTGTGACGTATAAAAAAAAGCAGGGAGAAAGTTTACCTGCACAAAAGAGCTGATCCATAGTGGATGTTTAGTGAACATCATTTGAGAAATAAATTTTTAAAATAAATGGTTTCAGAAAAGAATGATTCTGAATTGGTTTGAATTGTGAGTTTCTTTGAAGTCTGATGCAAACCAGGGCCATTGTTCCACCAACATGAACAAATAGATAACGCTGCATACTCTTTGCGAGGTCCCACCAACCCTAGGAGGGAGCGGTACTGGTGGCATAGTTGTGACACATTGGGCTGCTAAGCTCACGTTCAGCAGTTCAAAACCACCAGATGACGCTCAGTAGAAAGATGTGGTTTACGACTTCTCTAAAGAGATACTGTCTCAGAAACATATAAGGAAGCTTATAACATAAACACAAAGGTGCTACAGGGGCTATGAATTAGAACCAACTCAGTGGCGAGAGAGACAGAGAGAGAGACTTACATTTTAAGCCAAGGGGAAAAATAGATATCCTTTTTTAAAAAAGTGTTAATTGAAAAAACTAACTAGAAACTAACTCTCATCAAAAGCCTGGTTGACTTCTAATATTTAATCCTCAAATATTTATCCCTATTCTACAGATTTTCTTTATCTCCTCTACTAAATATCAGAGCCAGCATCTAACCCAAGGGTTTTTTTTCAACTTGCAAAACTTTGTTCTTGCTACTATATCATACTTCCTGGCCAGATATTAAAGATTTTCAGTGTTCTCTGTATAGCCAACTTCAATGCATTATGTAATAGGAGGCGCTACAAAGAAATGTAATCTAAACCAGGTGTAAAATCAAACCTGTTTTATAGATCACCATACATCTGCACTAAGCAAACTCCATAATTGATTTCTACAATAGTGTATCTTGCACACAATCTTTTTATTATTATTAATCATTTTATTGGGGAGGGCTCTTACTAATTTTTTAACAACCCATCATTTAATGATATTAAGCACACTTATACATAAGTTGCCATCAACATTTCCAAAACATTTTCTTTCCACTTGAGCACTTAGTATCAGTTCCCCTTTTTCCCCCTTCCTCCCTCACTCTCCTTGACCAATTATATATTATTGTTGCCAATTTATGTCTTACACTGTCTGTTATCTTCCTCCACTCACATTTATTTTATTCCCTCCCCCCCGGTGGGCTATATATTCAATCTTCTGATGGAGTCCCCTTTCTCTCCCTCCCCCACCATCCCTCGACCCTCATGATATCGCTACTCCCACCACTACTATTCCTGAGAGCTTTATCTGTCCTGAATTCCATGTGTCGAGAGTTCTTATCTGTATCAATGTGTGTGCTCCAGTCTAGCCGGATTTGTAAGGCAGAACTAGGTCATGGGGGAGGGGGGAAGGTGAGGAAGCATTCAGGAACTAGAGGAATGATGTGTTGTTGCACACAATCTTTGCCTTAGATTCTCAGACTAACTAGTGAAGCAAAAAGAAGTTAGTCTTTCAACCTGGAGCCCTCCCTGGCACCCATGACTGATAGAAAGCCATGCTGTACTCCTGTCCACAGAGAAAGGCAAGGCTTGGACAAATGGTGGATTTTAGTGAGCATTATCTTACTCCTGCTACTCACCGTGGGGTTGGGGCACAGGTTGCAGGGTCAAAATGGTCTACATGTCAGTTTGGGTCTCTTCCCTAGCAATTTAGAGACCTCCAGAGTGAGTTCCTTCTCTCCAGAAAGAATCTGTTTCCTCATCTATAAATGAAGGTGATTATAATGTAATACTCATCTGAGAGGAATGATTGTAAGGACGGATGAATCATGCATCTGAAATTCTTAGCACTTTGTGTGGTATAACCACATAACACAGATTAGCGAGTATTTGGCTTCTTCGTCACGCTGGTTTACGTGCTTCCCCATGAGCTGCCATGAACCAAAGAAGGCTGGCTCGGAAGTCACCCTCACTGGACTTTCATGCCACTTTTGAGGAGCACAGCGGAATTGAATTATGGTGTTGGAGGACCTTGTCCCCTCAACTTCATATGGAAAAACAATACGCTTTTGGATTTTCCATCTGATGTCCACACGTAAAATATTTAGCCTGATGCCTGCTGGATCATAGCTGCTTGATAAATAATAGCTCTTTTGTTCGCTCCTCTCACAAAGCTATGAGAGAATTTGGGTAAAGTTCATCTTCTCAATATCGAAGAGGATGAATCCAGAAAGACACTGAGCTGGCCTGCCGGGCTCACGGGGCCAGGCGTGCACACCTCTGCCAATTCAGGGCCCACAGATTCGTTCAAGGGACATGGCCATCTTTCCTGGTGTTGGCACTGTCATTAGGGGCCACGGAGGTAGTTCCAACTCATAGAATGCCCACCCCGTCCTGCTCCCTTCGCCAAGCTGCACCGGCTCATAGAACTGTACACTCGCTGCAGCCGGTCCAGGCCCTCCTGCTCTCTCTTCTCATGGCTTGCTATCCACCCTCCCAACCGCGCATTGGTTCAGCTTCCTTGGATTTTTAACTTGGTTCCTTGAATAGGCAAAACCATCACAGAGTGTGAGCTTCCCCTGCCTGGAATATTCTTTATTCTTGTTTGAACACTCCACCCTCAACCCCAAGATCTAGCCTTTTCTCATTCTGTGTCAGGCACAATTCAGCATTCTCAGAGAAACCGCTTCTTCCCACTTCCTCATCCTCCTCCATCATTTCACCCTGTGAGTATTTCCTTCCGGGAACTTTTATAACCAGACATGGGCTTGTTTCTTTGTTTTTCCTTTCTCCCTTCTTTTCTTCTCTTTCCTTTTAAACTGTTCCTTCAGACTAGATCGTGAACCCATCTTGACAAAGGCTAGGTTTCTTTGGGGAATCACTGGGCACTAGTCCAAAGGCACACAATTTGGATGAAGGGAGAAGGTCAAGGAGTTAAGTAAGAGTCAAAGGAGAGTAGGGAAAATCAGTACTCTGTGGACGAGCAGAAGAGGCAGAAAGAGCTACAGGACTAAATTGTCACAAAAACCTTGATGGGGAAAGTAAAGTTCGTTGAGTCCTGGAGGATCACTGACACCGACTACCGTCAAATCAGTGCTAACTCCTC
>PVJH01034542.1:0-14839 GCA_004026705.1 Nesogale talazaci
GACCTTCGCTTAGCTCCAGGGCTTCTTTTTAAGCTAGGGCATCCTGTGGGGAATTCTAACCTTGCCACACGGGGCAGCTGTGAGCTGGAGTCAGATTACACCCAGAAAGAGCTTAACGAATGTGACCGATGCTGTATGGTGCGTCATTGTTTATACAGCGTGTCCTTTCAGTGGGGTCTCCGCCCACTAGGAATATTGACAAATACAGATGGTTTTTACAAAATATAATATCTCTTTTCTTGAAAAGACTCCACTTTACTTTTTCTGAAAGCTGCCTTAAAAATGAAACTCTCTGGGTCTCTAATACTCACCTGTTCACATTTTATTCTCTTGGGCAGCCTCCCATTCCTACCTCTGATCTTCTGGCTCTGCACCACATCCACACTTTAAGGATCTGTGTCAGTTACTCGGCGTTTGTCCTTCCAAGTCACCTAGATGTCTCTTGCTCTTGCCCCGAGCACCTCCCCCCACCCCCACCCCAAACAAACCTCCCCTACTTTTCCCTTTCAAATGCCTTTGCTCTTCTTTCCCCACATGGAGTCTGACAACCAACTCAACCTCCTTCTCATAATTAAATCCAATTATACCCAATGAGACCGAAGCAAACACTTTCTATTGGATTGTAGCATGCACACTGACACATGCACATACACACACACACAAACACACACCAGCTACATGATCAGTTTCCCGAGGGCAAAATTCCAGTACGGTGATTACCTATGTTCACAGATAAAGCCAATGTTCTCTCTCTCTCTCTCTCTCTCTCTCTCTCACACACACACACACACACACACACACACCCTATTGTAAACATAACAAAAGACAGAGGTGAGCTACCATTTGGTATTTCCACCATCAATCCACACCTATCCATTTTTGAGATATAAATTTATTCCTAAATACACGGACATTTGCCAGAGGGGCTTTTGGGAAAGTGAGCCTTGGAGTCAACCAATTCTAGGTTCCAGTCCAGGCTTTTCATGATGGACTTAAACCCAAGTCTCCCATAGAGGGGAGCATTCTGCTAGTGGGTCACAGGTACCATCTCCTTGATGAGCATGTCGTCGCTAGGTACCACTGGGTCGGTACCACCACATAGTGACCCTCTAGTGACACAGCAGGAGGATGCTGCTGGCCTCACACCGTCCCCACAATGGTTCCTACATCTGAACCCATTGCTGCAGTCAGGGGTCCACTCAGTCTCTTATGATGGTGTTTGGGGCTGCTGAGCGGTTCTGGCTCAGAGCCGCCTTCTGTGATGGAGCAGAGAGCTGGCGCTGACTCCAGTTTCCTGAGCTGTACCCTCACGGGGAGGAGATTGCCAGCCCCTTTTCTCAGGTGCCTTTGGGTGTTCCAACAACCAAATTTCCAGTTAGCAGCCACGCACTAAAACTTCATCAGGGATCCTTGTCTAATCACCATCAGCCCCACCCCACCCCCACCCCTTAAAAATGACCCAACCCAAAGCTAATCTAGATCCAGGCATCAACAACTCCATCCAAAGCAACAAAACCAACCAGCATTGGAAGTTGACGGGTTGGTGTTGTCACTAAGACTCACCTGCCCCTTCCCAATCATCTCTCGAGGTGACTTCTCTGCCTCCTCCCTCAGGGGCCAGAAAGAGGAAAAGTGGGAGGGGCTAAAGGAGACAGACACGCCCCCACCTCCCATCAGGCCCAGGAGTCACGCTAGAAGGCAGTCACACATACAATGAGTTACTTAATTAACTGGGTGAAGGTGAAGCTGGAACAGCTGGGCAGTATAATGAGCTGTCAGGCGTAGAAGCTTAGACCAAGGAGGGATCTCAAACCCTCTTCCCGTCAGAAGAGACCGGAGGCTTTTTCTGGCAGATGACACCGAGGGGCTTAATCTTTCCATTTTCATCCTTCTGAAAGCAATAGTCTTAAAAAAAAAATACTGGCGGAAATAAGGCCAACTGTAATATTAGCATTTATGTAGCAGAGGCCATTAAAATGAGCTCATTTGGGCCCTTTATAACATTAAGCCAGTAGTAAAGAAGAAGGGCAGAAAATTAAAATTAAAAAAAAAGGTCTGGTTAAAAGGATCTTAAATGGAGAGACCGCTGCTAATAGGAACCAATTTAACTGGGAATGAATGTGGTTCATAACATGGCTTCCAATGGGGTCAGAGTTCATGCCAGTTCCACCTTCCGCAGAAAATCTTCCTTTCCCTCAGGTCCACTGAGCCTGAATTTACATCTTAACAGGATCTGCAGGTGAGTCTCCCATGCCTCTCTGGGTTCCTAAGCACACATAAAAGTCAGGTGTACTTAAGAGTCACTTGGGTGTGTTCTTGAACTGTAGGCTCTGATTCAGTACACCTGGCGGCTGGGGTGGGGGTGGGGGGCAGAATTCAAATTCTTTTGCTGAACTGGAAGGAATAGTTCCAAGCCCTACTTTGAGTCCAGGGCACCAACTGCTACCTAGAACGGGTTCTTCATCACAGCCGCCATCACACGCTGCACCCGCTGCTTTGAGATCCTTGAAAAGGGACTGAAGATACCTCTGAAACCAAACCCACTGTTCTGCAGCTGATCCAGACTCTCGGTGGCTCTAGCGGGCAGCGTAGAATGGTCCAGGGATTTCCCAGGCTGTCATGTTTATGGAAGCCCAGAGCCTCCTCCTTCTCCCATAGGGATAAGTGGTAGGCCTTGGTGCTTCACAAGGGCTCCCTCAAGAGGAACTAAAGTACTGCAAAATTAGAACCGTGTGCCCCTGTCCCAATGTACCTATACGTCCAACCTAAAGATGCACACAGAAGGGATCTCATTTATAACAACCTGGGACCGCAACGTGGGGGGTGGGAGCAGGGGATCATGCACCCTCCCCATCCTCTTTCTTTCTGCCAATTAACGTTGATTTTTAGTTACATGTTTCAGGGCCAAACGATGAAAGCATCACGCTTTCCCTCCTTTTTAACCAAGACAGCTGATCCCAACTTAAGTATTTGTGACATTAATGAGTATCTTAAAAAAAAAAAACAACCCTCAAATCGAGGCTGACTTTGAAACATTTTAGCCAATGGTATTCTTAGAGCTGACTCATTTAACATCCTCAATTAGAGGAGCAATGCTGTGCTTCTTTCTCTTCATTTGCACATTACACCCGGAGAGTCTTGCACATGTTATAGGCTCATGTTCTTTCTGAAGATGATGCTAATAGGATCAGGTCATGACTGTCCTAGGTCTGTAATTGCCAAACACAGGGCTTAATTGTTTAACAGTTACACTTTTTACCACATATTTACAACATTCAACCTGAATTGTTACTTATCAAGCCTAGTCCATCCCCACCCCCAACCACCTTCTCTCTCTCTCTCTCTCTCACACACACACACACACATTCACTTTTTCTTTAATATAAATGCTAATTAAGCTCACACTTGTCCTTAAAAGTACAACAACGAATCATCCCTCTTCTCTTGAGGTTGGTAGTATCTCTTCATAGGGGTTCCTGTGACTCAAGTGTAGGCAGATGCCAAAACTTAAAAACCTGCGCATTTCAATATCAATGTTTTACCTAAAGAAAGAGCTGGAGAATGCATAAGGACGGTGGGAGAAGAAATTGCTGAATTTCAACCACAGTGTTGGTGAAGAAGGTGAAGATACCATGGACGGATCAGGTGGGTCTGGAAAGAAGTGCATTGGGAATGCTTCTTTGTGGCAAGAAGGGGAGCATTCCCCTCACATTCTTTGAGCATGTCATCAGGAGGGACCAGTGGGGAAAGGAAAGGGTCAGGGATAAAGAAGTTCCCCCCGCCCCCTGCCCACCATGAGATGGACGGACTGACACAGCGGCTGTAACCATGGCTCCAACCTTGCAACCGTGTGGATGCAAGGAAAGGGGGCAGTTTTCTTGTCAGTTACGCACCCTGTCAACCCAACAACCTGAAAGATAAACATGTAAAAGGGACCCTGGACAAGCAGTGAGTTCCAGATGAGAATTTGCATTCCTGAGTGTTGGAAGGTGACCTCTGCACCGTACTGTTTTACTGGTAGACGTCAAACTAAGGTGGCCTGATGGATGGGTGGACAGGACCAGGAAAACGTGAAAAAAATGTTCATTCTTGCGGGATCTTGGTGGTGACCATGAGGGTGTTACAAGTCGCTTGTGTTTTCTATGTTTGAGGACAAAATCACAATAAGATGCTGAAAGATTCACCCATAAATAAATGAAACAATGTTTCCCCGTAGACCTTTACAATTATCAGCATCATCTACCAAGGATTAGGGCCTACTCTGAGAAGACCATTGCAAGCCCGTCAGAGGAATGCCACCAAGGTTTGAAGAGGGCAACTTGTCCTTTCCCTAGAACTGAGTGAACACACTGACCATACCACCTGCCCACCGCAGAGGACCATCAGATGGAAAGCCATACAAGCAGCTGGAGCAGAAGGAACTCAGTCACATGTCCAGGACACCCAGGGGTGGTCCTCTTTGCTTTGATACCAGAAAACATACATGGTGCCCAGCATTAATTCCTAAGTTTTGTTTCCTTGGACCACTGTGCTACTGGAATGATTGTGCCAAGTGGGGCGGCGAGAACAGAGACCTAGACCTTGTCGTAGACTGTGGCCTATAGTACATGATTTTATTCATTGCAGAGGGGTGCCATTGAAATTTTAGTTCTGAAAAGGAGCCTTGGTGACATAGTGATTATACATTGTGTGGGGGGGGGCGGGGGAGTTGTTTATGGACATTATGCCCTTTAGTATGTATTATTACCATTAAAGGTCAGTATTGGGGGCTTTTACAGCTCTTATAACAATCCATATATCAATTGTATCAAGCACATCTGTATATACTTTGCCATCATTATCAAAACATTTTCTTTCTATTTGAGCCTTTGGTTATCAGTTCATCTTTTTCCCTTCCTCCCCTACCATCCCACCCTTGTGAACCCTTGATAAAATATAAATTGTTATTTTCATGTCTTTCACCCCACGCTGTCCCCCTTCACCCTTGTTTCTGTTGTCTGGGCCCCTCGGTAGTGGTTATATGTTGATCACTGCAATTGGTGTTCCCTTTTCCCCCTTCTCCTCCACCTTCCCCTTACCCTCATGGTATTGCTACTCCCATTGAGCTGTGCTCCACAAGCTTAGCAGTTTGAACCCACCAGTCGACTCTAGAGAGAAAGACCGAACTTTCTAATCATGGAAGGAGTTAGAGTCTCACCTTTTACCCTGTCGTACAGGTTTGCTATGAGTTGACATCAACTTGATGGTAGTGATTTTAACCTTGGTTTGGTTGAACATGAGGGCAGTCAACTTGGTGGTGTAGTGGTTGCATGTTAGGCTGCTAACCCCAAAGTCAGCAGTTCGAAACCACCAGTCTCTCTGTGGGAGACAGATACTGGTTTTATACTCCCATAAAGAGTTGCCATCTTGGTCACCCACAGGGACAGTTCTACCTCATCCTATAGAGGCATTACAAGTCTGAACCTACTTGATGGCAGTGAATTAGTTGAGTGTGATGTCGAGTACCGCTTCTCTTTGGTGACTGTTGTGACATTAGCTAGTATCGATGACTGTGTGGCTCTGAGGATCAGAGCTTCCCTCTCCCTCCTTAAACCCAAGCTATCTCCTGAGTCATTCTAAATTCAATGACAGTTTAGCTGAACTGGTAACAAAGGTCAACCTAATGCACTCTGCTCTCTTGAGAAATATATGAGGTCATAATGACAATAGCAACGCAAAGATGGACCCAAACTCCCTCCAGGGACAGAATGGGGATGAAGATCTCAGAAAGGGAGAGCCAGAAAGGCTTCCCAACTCCACCAACGGAGTCCTGGCCACTGGGTTGTACACGTAGAATGGGTTGTATTGGTGCATCTTGTGTGACTTAGTAATTGCATGTTGGGCTGCCAGGTGAAAGGTCAGCAGTTGAAAGCCACCCATTCTTCAGAAGAAAGATGAGGGTTTTTTTTTTCTCCTGTAAAGAGTTACAGTCTTAAAAACCCACAGGGCCCATTCTACCTTGTCCTCCAGGGTCTTCTCTGAGTTGGAATCAATTCACTGGCATTGAGATAGGTTTGAGTCTCAACCAAGAGTAATTAAAGTAAAATAAAAATTTTGAAAAAGACACCCAGGTAACATTTGTTGGCTAAAAAGACAAAACTCAAGAGCCTACGTGTTTAATCTGATCTACGGTCCTAATATCAGTATCCCTGACTCACTATAAACTTTAAGGAGAAAAGAAAACCACACAAAAACAAACCCTTACCGAGTGCTAGACCTTGATGAATTGTTGTACCAAAAATCCAAGACTCACACATCGGTGTGACTCCCAAGGCTGGCAGCACTATAATTAGCAACTAAATTAGGTGAAGCTGTTTCTTTATTCCCGTAATTTGATTGCACACAAATCAATTTTGATTAGATTCAGAAATTACCGAACAGGCACCTCAGTGAGCTGTCAAGAATGAGCTGATAACGTAAGCTTTACAGAGGATCCGAGCTCACCCTTGCCTTCGACAATGTTCAGAAGCCCCCACCACCATGGTAGACATCATTAAATGTGGCAAATGTAGAAACATAATTAAATTAGCCGATAACCATCGCCCTCCTTCTATAGAGACTCTCCTTTGAGGCACTTGCAATGTAACGAGGCTTGTGGGATTGAAAAAGATGGTGGAAATGACAGGAACAAGATGAAATTAATTGGAAGAGATATACTGATAAGGAAGCGTATGCCACCTTTTCTCTTTTGAAACACACAATTCTTTTCCTTTAGAAAAAAAAAACTGTCAGGAACAAGTCCATGTGCTTCAGCTTCCATGTTACTTTACCCGGCTTTGTAACCACTCCAGCCAGTGTTTAGACCTGAAGGGGAAGAGAACTGGGGAGTTTGAAAGGGTTTGCCAAGCTGTGACCATCCTTTCCTCTTTTATTTTTAATTGTGAGCCACACAATTCTAGACCCCAGGGCCCTGGCTGCTTCGTGGTTACGTGTTGAGCTGCTGACTGCAGGGTCAGCAGTTCAAAGCCACCAGCCTCCCCTCAAAAGAAAGATGAAATTTTCTACTCCTGTAAAGAGGTTCCATCTCAGAAACCCACAGGGGCACTTCTGCCCTGTCCTATAGGAAGCCAATGAGTCCGAACTGACTTGGTGTCAGTGAGAGAGGATTGTGGGAAACAGATGAGGTTGGTTTCCCACAGGAGTGAGAGGGAATGTAGGACATATTAGAAGCAGAGGTGAAAAAGGATAATAGGGCCTTTAGAAAGGCTTTCTAGAAGACTAGAAATTGTCTTAATTTGTTTCAAAAATTAACACCTGGAAAAGTGGGATGGGGTCTTTTTTGGTTGCTGCTGTTTCACGAGTCCCATTTCACGTTGGGGGATTTGTCTGCGGGAACCATCCTCGGAGACCAACCTGCCACCTGTACTTTTAGTTTTCCAGATTCAGTCAAGCTCTTGGTAATGATGTCGGGGACACTTAGCCAAGGTGACGGTGGCACAAGACAGTAAACAGTTGACTGCTGACTAAAAGGTCAGTGGTTCAAACCCACCGGCTTCTCAGGGGAGGGGGGATGTAGCAGTTGCATCCCTCAAACTGGCAGCCGTGGCAACCCTTGGGGTTGTTCTACACCATCCCATAGGCGTTTGTCTCAGAATTGACCTCAGTGGCTTCTGTGCCGGGTGTGATGATTGCCCAGTGGCTACTCACTAGGCTTCTTGGCCAAAGGTGGGCAGTTAGAATCCCCCAGTGGCCCCAGGGGAGACAAACGTGGCACTCAACCTGCTAAAAAGACAGCCTTGGGATGCCCACGAGGCAGTTCTACCCTGTCCTGCAGGGTCGCTGAGTCATTGTTGATTTGACAGCGATGGATTTGCTTTGCGATTTCAACGTTCTTACTTTTCATGTTGACACTCCCAGCAAATCGCGACTGAGTCATGGAGTGGGGAATCCTCTCTTTGTCCTTGCTTTTGGAATGGTCTTCTCCTTCACCCGCCAGCACTTAAAATGTAAAGGGTACAAGGATTGGCCCTGGTATCTTGATGGCTGTTGACTCTTTGTGTGTGTTTGTATAAAACATGAATTCACGGGTCTTAGAAAAGAGAGAAATTTGGTTCCTTTTCCCCTTTGTCTTTTTTTTTTTTTTTTTTTGGCAATCCCTCCTAGGAGTTTCCATTGCTTTTGAGGAAAGCGTCACTTACCCAAGGAAACCCCTTTTTGTTGGCTGTCATGGCAAACGCAGGGTTTTGCAAACATGTGGTGATGTTTAAGATGAGAGGAGCTGGCAAACCTCCTCCTGAGGAAACATGCTTTAGCTTCCGAGAGATGGGACATCCCTGAGCGACAGAGCAGAGGTGCCAGGTGAAGTGGAAAGTGGAAGGTGAGATACTCCGTCTCATGAAGTGTCTTGAGAGATGCCAAGGGCTGTGATGCCAAGGGCATCACTTGTTTTGGTGCCCTCTGGCACTTTGGGAAGTCGATCCCCCAGGGGGCCTGCCTTCTGAGGCACCTTTGGGTGGGTTCACATCGCTGCACTTCTAACCAGCTGTCCCACTCAGGGCCTGAAACCAGGAGCGGCTTTAAAAATGTGTGTCAACGAGGGAGGGGGCCATCCCAGTCCCCGACTGCTGTTTTTGGCTGGAAGAGTTTTGCAAGGGACGTAGCTCATTCTGTTAAATGCAAGACAGTCTCAAGAAAGAGGCATCATGAGCACGCAGGAGCGCAGCAGCACGTATCCAGAAGGACCTTTGTGTGAGGACCTTTTCCAAGATGCCCTTCTCTCAGCTCCTCCAGCATCCTCCTTAAGTTTTAAGTTAGGGAATCACTCACGACAAGAAGTCAGCCTGTGTCTTCATGGTCAGATGCAGTTTCTGAGGTATCTAGTGGAGGAGCCCTGGTGGCATAGTGGAACACACATGGGGCTGCTATCCCAAAAACCAGAAGTTCAAAACCACTAGCCACTGGAAGGATAAATCTGAGGCGTTCTACTCCCATAATGACGTACAGTCTTGTGAACCCAGAGGGACACTCTCCTGTAGGATCACTACAAGTGGGACTCAGTTTGATGACAGTGAGTAAAGAGAGCGGGAGAGAGAAGAAGAGAGGTGTTTGGTTTGATATGCTTGTTCTTCAAATGGTTGTCATCTTTACCTGTGGTGGGATTGTGTGCTAGGAAGGAGCCCAAGGTACAAAGGCTAAGAGTGTGGCTGCTAACCAAAAGGTTGGTGGTTCAAACCCAACCCAGTGGAAGAAAGACCTGACCTTCTTTTCTAGTAAAGATGGTGGCCAAACCAACCCTATGGGGCAGGTTTAAGAGTGGAAATCAGCTCAACAATTACAACATGCTGGACTGGTAAAGGGGAAGATGGGGTCTTTCCTGCAATAATTGGTACAGAGGTGGATGTGGCCATATAGGTGAGTAAAACCTCATGACCATTGAGGTTTGCTCTCTGATGAGCAGTCTTGGGTTTCAACTTGGCTAGTCTACTGTTGTTGAAAAGTCAACTATGACACCCAATGGCCCTATGATGAATCTTCAGTGCTGACGCATAGTGACTGCCTATGGGTTTCTGAGACTTCAGATTGTTTATGGGATAGAAACCCCAGTCTTCAACTGCCACCATGCAGAACACAGACACACATGTAACCACTACATCTCCAGGGCTCTCCCACCAAAGACAGTCCAAGGAAAGACCCAAAGGAGGGCAGCACTGCCTATGGACAGCAATGTCAATGTCTGTCAGTTGTCCCTGCAAGCCAACATGTCCTATTAGCATTCTGACTCAAGAAGACACCAACTCCTGCCTTCTTGAGGTGTCTGCTCTACAGACCTTGAAGCTGCCTGTCCCCCCAAATCACACCTATCGATGTTTGAAAATAAGACAAGTCAGTCTATTTTCCTAGATAGATCATGAAATGGGTGGTGGGGGGCAGCAAGAGGGACACACAGAGAGAGACAGACACCCTGTGGAGATGGAGAGAGTGCATTGGTTCAGCATCTCTGAAGAATCCTGACAGATACATCCTCTTCCTTATGGTTGACTCACTGGCAGAGCTATGCTCCATCTAACACATCACTCCTGAGAAGGAACCTGGGAAACACGAAGGTCATTGTGAGAAATGAAGGAGCAGAGCTTTGTAATCGCTCCCGAGGTCTTTGTTGCTGTTGATAGGAGACATCCAGAAGGCTCTGCCTTAGTCACCGTCTAGCAAACAGAACATCGTCACGTCCTGTGTCATCTTCATGGCCATAGAGAGCTTTACGTCTGAGTGAGCCTTCTCCTTAGATGGCTACATTCAAGGCCTCCAATGCTTCCCATGTTTCCCCAAAGTTCCCCAACAGTCCTCCCCACGGCCATAGAGAGAGTCGGAGCTCAGTGGGAAGGTTTCTGTGTACTGAGAAAACAAGATACTGGGACGATGGAATGAAACGACCAGACACTGGAAGAGATATGATGGACGCGACCTCCCACAACCTTCTG
The DNA here is from genome assembly GCA_004026705.1 of Nesogale talazaci. Taxonomy (NCBI): domain Eukaryota; kingdom Metazoa; phylum Chordata; class Mammalia; order Afrosoricida; family Tenrecidae; genus Nesogale; species Nesogale talazaci. The sequence goes on from PVJH01034542.1 coordinate 10,458, forward strand.
CGGTACAAGGACCTCTCTGCAGCTCTCCCTCTTAGATGTGCTGCTTGGAAGGGCAGCAGTTGGAGGAGTGGCACTGGCTGGAGCACTCGCCCTTGCTCTGCTGAGAGTGACCAGACCCTGGCTCATTCTCGAGAAACCTGAAAGTGGCAGAATTGGGTTTCCACAACTGAGTGCTCAGCTACCTCATTGCTTAAGGGGCAGAGATGGGAGGGAAGCATCAGGAGTCATATGCCTCGCTTGGCCAGACTGCTGGGTCAGACCACGCCACTGACCCCTCACTAAGGTGTCCTGTGTATTACGTTTCTGGAAACCATTTTTAAAATGAATAAATCAGCTCATTGGTGGAGTTTAGAGCTCTTATAGCAATCCATACATCAACTGTATTGTGGCAGGCAAGCACTCTGTGTCAATTTCAGGATTGGGAGTATAGGGGTGGAGTCTAGCCTGTCAAACTAGAGACCTCTGTGTGGGCATGACTTTCTCCTGAGAATTCTGAGACATCTGGCCATGTTTCCCCATTGGAGGTGAGAGAGAGAGAGAGACTTTCGACTCAATCCTTGCGAGACACTGCAGCTGAGAAGACACATGGCATGCTGATGGACGCTGAGCCCTGGAAACTGGAGGCACCCTGGGAGACCCCTGCCAGTGCCAGGATGCTTCTACTGCTGCTGGATATACAAAGTTTCTGCACCCACTGGCCTGTGATTGTCCTGATGTCGTTGCATGTGCTTCATGACTTAGAAGAAGACTTCCTAGACTTTTTGCTTGAGCACTTCGAATCAGGTTCTCTTCACCCTCTTTCCTTACCCTCCCACCCTTTTGGACCCCTGATAAATTATAAATTATTATTTTCATATCTTATACCATCCACCATCTCTTTTCACCCACGTTTCTGTTGTTCATCCTCTTATGGGCGTCGGGGTGGTAATACATTGATCCTTATAGTCAGTTCCCCATGTCTCCCCTTCTCATCACACCCTGCTGGTATTGCTACTCCCATGACTGTTCTTGGGGAATTTATCTGGCCTGGAGTCTGAGAATTGAGAGCTCTTATCTGTACCAGGGCACATGTACCACTCTAGCCGGATCTGTAAGGTAGAACCGGGGTAATGATTATGGGGTGGGGAGAGAGCAAGCATTAAAGAACTAGAGGAATGCTGTGTGTTCTCTCCTGCTATCCCAAACCCTGGCTGATTTGTTCCTTCCTTGTGACCCTTCTGCGAGCGGGATGTCCAGTTGTCTACAGATGGGCTTGAGTCTCCACTCTGACCCCCATCATTTGAATCGATGTATTTGTTTGGGGTCTTCTGATGCCTGATACTACGGACACCTCGTGATCACACAGGCTGGTGTATTTCTTCCATGTGGGCTTTGTTGCTTCCCTGTTAGCTGGCTGCTTATTTAACTTCAAGCCTTTAAGCCCCCAGGCACTATATCTTTTAATAGTCAGGCACCATCAGCATTTTGCCCCACATTTGTTTATGCACCCATGGAGACGTCAGTGGTGTCAGGAAGGTGAGCATCACAGAATTCCAGGTTATTAGAACAAAATGTTCTTGTGTGGATGGAGGACTTGAGTGGAGACCCAGAGCCCATCTGTGGAAGCCATTTTAATTAGGGTCCAACCCTAGCCTTTGGAAAGCTCTGTCTTAATACGGCCCCTCCCTGCTACCATGGTAGATGATCAAGCTCTGTTCACCTTCTCTTTACAGCCAGGTGTTCTGTGCTATAAATAACCCTCCTGCATTCCTGAGCTGGGCTTGTTCTGACACTCACTGAATGGCAGGACAACAGCACGAGTCAACATTGTTCCAGGTGGTGCATGCGTCAACTAGAAACACCAGACGTGCATCACCCTGCGTGCCAGCAAACTCCAAGGGCAAGAGGTTCGGGGATAAAGGCAAACATTTGCAACATTTGTGGAGGGCAGAAGACCTTCAGGGGGGATGGATCTGGGTACCAAGTGCACAGGAGATTGAGTTTGAACTCTGCCATATACCAGGGAAAGTTATTCCATGTTTAGGGAGTTATATTTCCCAGAATCCCCTGGAGAGGTTTGTCCAGGTGACCAGCACTCTCCACAAGGAGAAATGAGGGGAAGGTGCATTGTGACTCTCAGCCGAGAGGTTTTTACTAGTAGATGAGTGTTTCCTGCTCTTTAAGTTCCCTCCTGCAGGATCCTAGACAAACTGCATTGGGTCACTCTGGTGTACAATCTGTCTTTAAAGTGGTGAAAAAGAAGAAGGATGTCGCGTTGAGGAATAAGCCGCACCTGACCCACTTGCCTTATAAGCATGAAAATCTGAACGAGGGAGAAAAAAAGACTAGAGATGCATGAATGTCTTTGAAGTATGCAGTTTGGAAGAATGTTGACCATCCCAGAGACTCCCAGAAGAAACTACAGATCTGTCACCGAAGAAGTCCAGCCACAATGCTCCTTAGAAGGGAGGATGGCAAGACTTTGTCTCACTCACTTTGGACAAGCTGTTGGGAGAGATGGGTCCCTGGAGAAGGACATCTTGCTTGGTGAGGTGGAGGGGCACTAGAGGAGATAGACTGACACTGTGACTACCACCATGGGCTCAAGCACATTAGTGACTGGGAAGATAGCGCAGCACTGGGCACTCTCATTCTGCCATCCTTCTGGCCACTGTAGCTTGGAACTGCCTTGAAAAATGACAACTGCCAAATATGGACCCTAGGAGGCTATGACAGTCACCTGTATTTGGGTGTCAATTTGAGGATTAAGAGTGTAGGGGTGGAGTCTAGCCAGTCAATCTGGAGATAGTCAATGAAACCTCTGTGTGGGTATGGCCTTCTCCTGAGAATTCTGGGAAATGTGGTCATTTCTTCTTAGAGGCAAAGACCCTATCTCTCAGCTCATTCCCAGGGAGACATTGCAACTGACAAGACATATGGCAGCATGCTGATAGACTTTGAGCCCTGGGAACTTGAGGAGCTACAGGGAGACCCCTTCCAGAACTGAGATGCTTCTACGCCACTGGATACAGAAGACTCCACACTCACTGACCTGTGATTGTCCTGGTGTTGTTGCATGTGCTTCGTGACTCTGAAGAGGACTTTATTGATTGGTATCCAATGTATGGACTAATATTGGACTTAAGACCTTGGACTGGACTGAGCTGGGATGTTTTCTCAATGTTCAATTGCCCTTGTATATAAACCTTTTTTATACACATATGGATGTTTATGAATTTGTTTCTCTACTCCACCCAGACTAACACAGTGACCCAAATTGCCTGAATGTCACTACTTTCTGAAAGGTGGCCGCTTGAAACCCACCAATGATACCTCAGATCCTCAGCCCATGTCCATGGGAGCAGCCATCAAGAGATCACAGAGAAGTAAATCTACTGCATGAGGTCTCTTTACGGAATTAAACAGCAAGGATGTGACTTGGAGGGCTAAGGTGTATCTGATCCAAGCCCGGGTCTCTTCAGTGGCCTCTTATTCCCATGAACGTTGCAGCTTGAATAAAGACCAATCAATGTATGTGAGTTGCGCTGAGGGAGGACATTGAAAGTGTACCATGGACTGCTATAAGGACAAGCATCAGCCTTGGAAGACGTTTGGCCAGAGTGTTCCTGAGGGGCCAGGCTGGGGAAAGTTTGTCTCGTATACCTTGGATGTCTTGTCGGGAGAGACCAGTCCCTGGAGAAGGTATGCGTGGCTGAGTGGAGGGGCGGCAAGGAAGAGGCACACTCTCAACAAGGCAGCTGACACCCTGGCTGTCTCGATGGGCTCAAACATGAGAACCATTGTGAGGGTGGGGCAGGGCCAGGCAGTGCTGCGTGCCGCTGTGAGTCAGAGCGCAGCCCCCGGCCCCGAACCACCACACCCAGTGTGCAGCAGAGGAAGCACCTGGCCACTTGCTCCCATAAAGGGTCCCGAGGTCACGGCGGGCAGGAGAGCCACATGCCGGGGAAGATGCCCAACGTAGACTCTTCTCTCCACCATCGATTCAATTCAGACTCACAGCAGCCCTGGAGGATAGACTAGAACTGCCCCTGTGGGTTTCTGAGTGTGTACCTTTGTACAGAAGTTGAACATCTCCTGTTCCTTTTATGGAGAAATTAGTCGTTTTGAACTGCTGACCTTGCTGTTCGTAGCCCAGTGGGTGACTTACTGCACCGTGCATTTGAATCATTTAATCTTTAGGAAAGGGTCTGCAGTGGCTAGAGCATGTTTTTGTTTGGTGGCATCAAGGTGATTCCAACCTGCAGTGGCCCTACATACCGCAGAATGAGAGACCTCCCGGTCCTGATTCATCTTTTGTTTGACTCCATCGTAGCAGCCACTGTGCCCATCCCATCCATTTGTCAAGGTTCTTCCACATTTCCCTGCCTGGCTCCCTCACCAAG
>PVJH01034543.1:0-20522 GCA_004026705.1 Nesogale talazaci
GAGGGTTTCATGTCAGGAGGAAGGGTGACAAAGAAAGATTTCATCACGTCTGAAGAGGCCCACTTCAGAGAACCCGTGGTGACTGTGGCTGCCTTGTTTTACTACCTCCTCATGGAGAACCTTGGGCATGGGAGGTGACTCTCAGGTATCACCTGAGCCAGAAAAAAGCCAGTTCCTGCCTTGTGGTTTCTCTCTCTCTTCTCTCTCTCTCAATCTCTCTCTCTCTCTCTCTCTCTCTCTCTCTCACACACACACACACACACACACACACACACGCCACCTCTCATGGCGTATGTTTGTGCTTAACATGTTCAGTCCCTGGGGTGTAACTGATAAGTATGAAGGGAGAACCAGACAACAGGAAAGTTTCTGTTGGACTGTGAGCTCTGATTTTTCTATGACGGCTTTATGCACACGGAGAAGCAGCGTCTCTGTTGTTTTACGCGACCCAATCAAGCAGCGATACTTCTATTTGACTCCCGCTGATAAGGAGAGAATGAAGTCCTGGCGGTGTGGTCCTTAGGCAGTTGAGCTGCTAGTGACAAGGTCAACAGTTCGAAACCACCAAGTGGTTCCTTGGGAGAAAGACGAGGCTCTCCTATCCCTGTAAAGAGGTACAGCCTCGGAGAGCCACAGGGGCTGTTCCTGTCTGTCCTACAAGGTCACGAGTTGTCAGAATCACCTCAATGGCAGTGAGTTTGGCTTTGGTAAGGGGGAGAATAAGAGTATCTGGGTGGAACAATCACTTCAGCACTTGGTTGCTTTAAAAGAAATTAAAAATAATTCCCAGGAATGCCTTGGAAGAAAGAACCAATGACCTAATTCTGAAAAATGAACCACCTTACACCCCCAGCCTCCTCTCCCACCCCCCACCTCCCAAAAGTCACTGCCATCGAGTCGATTCAGACTTATAGTGACTCTGTAAGGCAGAGCAGACCTGTCTCTGTGGGTTTCTGAAACTGTAAGTTTTACAAAAAGAGGAAGTCCCATCTTTCTCCTTGGGAGCCCCTGGTGGTTGCCCCTGGAGCAGCCCAGGGCTCCAGGACTCGGGTCACTGATCACAGTGGAGTGCGGTTGCAGCTGCCTGGATGGCCACTGGTTAATGAGGGACCCGCTCCCTGCCCAGCGGCCCAGGGAGGTCAGCCTCAAAGCACACGGGACCCTGAGCTCAGGGCTGCCTTCGAGGGGGAAGCAAACAACTAGAAAACTTCACTTTAACTAGAAAGGAAACGAATTTTAAAAAGAAGAAAACATTTTTAAAAGGTGCCCTTTGCATTTTAAGAATCTTCTCTGCTTTCTAAGAACTCTTTTATCATCGTGAAATAGAATCCCCACATGGAAGGGGAAGGTGCTTCCAAAAACTCAGGGCAAAATCCCACAACCTTTCTGAAACCCCCTTGTACGAACAGTGAGTCAAGCATCCAGGCGCCGCTGGAGGCTCCTACAAAGTAAGCATCGGCGGACACTCTCCAAGGACAGGAACCCAGAGATGGTCACCACAAACCTAAGGGATCCCCACCACAAACCTCCTCTCTTCTCAAAAGGGAGGACCTCCCTCTCCACAGTGCCTGTTTTAAAAGTTTGTCCCTCATTGTCTCCAAGACGTTTCATCTTTGGACTCCCCTCCCTCTTTTCCCCCCGTGGTCGCTCCCCTGGGAACATTCAAAACTCTCTGCCTGACTCATAGTGATTCTATGTGACAGTGACCCCGTAGAACAACCTAAAGGACAACAGTGACTTCATAGAACAGCGTGGAGCTGCCCCCTGTGGGTCTCCCAGGCCACAAGTCCTCCTTCTGAATGCAGAAACTCCACTTTCTCCTGTGCAGCAGCTGATGGTTTTGAACCTTTGACTGTGGCCAGCAGCCCAGTGGGTAGCCTCCTAGGCCACCAGGGCTCCCCTTCTCAGAAAGAAGCTTGCAATTCCCTATATTACATATGCTTCCCCAAACCATGGCCAATTTAATTTGAAGAAAGCATTTTAAAGGATTCTAAGCAGGAGAAATTCAAATAAAAATTGCCCCCCTCAGCGGTTATCTCAGGCAGGGTCATTATTCGCCATTGTTTTTCAGAACACCAGCTGTGCTGGGCTTTGCTTTCAGCAGGAATGACAAGAGACATGGCCGTCTTTTCCCTTTTGTTACAAGGGACACGTGCCTGACACAACTACTTGTACCTTCAACAAAAATAGCAATAGGGTTTTAGTCCCTTCAAAGACTGTAATGTGAGACCGAACATTTCGACTATGGGTGTCTTCAAACTGAGAAAACGAATTTTCTGACATTTAACACAGGATGTACAAATGGCTTAGAACTGGAACTTTCGGCTGTCGTCCTTATCAAGACAGAGATTAGTGTCTGATTCCAGGCAGGCGATGGCAGTGGCCTGATGGCCCAGTTGCTTTCGGGCAAGGTCATGTGATCTTTCCCTCAATGTCTCTGATCCTGCCCAAACAGGGCCTCGTTGCTAGAAGTTTCTCTGTAAGTGTTTGGTGACTGAATGGATTTTGCATGGATAATTTCAGTAAAAGGAAGTTGAGTCATGCTTGTTAGTTCGACACTTATGAAATTGTGAAAATGTGAAGAAAATAAAGCTTAGGTTTCCGAAAGAAATGATTCTGTAAGCAGGAGTCAGAAATATAAGCAAACTCGTCAGGAAAACATGCTTGTTTCTTGTCTTAGTTTCCATTTTTCTGCTGGTTTTTTTTTTTTTTTTTTTTTTGCAGCACAGTTTCTCTCTTTTTTCAAAGATCACTTTATTGGGGGGCTCTAACAGCTCTTAGAACAATTCACACATCAACTGTATCAAGCATATTTGTACATATGCTGCTGCCATCATCATTTTCTAGACATTGACTTTCTATTCAAGCCCTTGGTATCAGCACAGTTTCCATAGAAGGATCCCTAGAAAGAACAGGCAAGAAGACAGCTCTCCTGGAGAAAAGCGAAAACAAAGCACACCTGCCAGCAGGCATCCTTTGCTCCTGGCTCTCCCAGGTAGAGGTAAGGACAGGGAAGATCAAAAAACCTGCAGAGCCGACCTGCTTGCCTAGCGCCACCCACTGGTCAGTGCTATGCATTTTTTTTTTTTTGGTTTGGCCAAGTGCTGAAAATTGCAAAACTGTGAACAGATCTGGCAAGTCGTTACCCGTATTTCTGAGAGGGTGTCAATGTGGCGGAAGAGCCTTCTGGAGAGCTGTTAGTTCAAAGACCGCTTTGCACACCCCCATGAGCGGCTATGCCCTCCTGACTCTGTGCAGAAGTCCCCTGAGGAGCCGGCTGACCCTCCCCCAGTCCTCGGTGCTCCATCATGAAGGACATCCTGCTGTGCCCCAGAAGAAGAGGGAGGGCAGCCCTCTGAGGGGCACCCTTCTATTGTTGTTTGCAGAAGCATATTGGAAGACCCTGGAGAGCCTCTTTCAACTGACCTTCCCATCAGGATGAAGCCCAGGGTGTAGGCTGGGGGTGGGGATGGGGGGTGGGGTGGGGTTTTCTTCCTAGCCAAGTTCTTTTCGTTTTTTTTTTTCTCTAAGTTGCTAAAAATCAGAGCTGTGGGAAGACTCAAGAGGACCTTCGGAGCAACTCAAAGGAAGTCTCTCCCCCTCCTTTCTGTCAAGTGAATTCTCTCCAGGGCACCTGCACTGACTCAGCCTGACCCCCTGTGGGTGTCCTAGACTGTCACTGTGGACAGGAGTAGGGAGGCCTGTCTCTCCCCCGAGGAGGGGCTGGTGGTTTCGAACAGTCAACCATGTGGCTGGGGTCCAATGTGGAAGCATGACACCACCAGGGCTCGGGGGCAGATGGGACAGGGTCACTAAGAGTAGGCAGCCACTGGATGGCAGGGAGAGGAGGAGGGGAGGTGTTTAATACTTATACCCAGAGCTATGCTGATAGGGACAGAGCCCTGGTGGTTACGGTTGGGCTGTGATCCACAAGGTCCGGAGTTTGAAACAGGGTCACCAGGAGGCAGCACCAACCCGTTGGCATTGAGCAGGGGACAGCTATTCCTGGGGGAGCCTGGTGGTGCTGTGGTTATGAATTGGCCTGCTCACCACCAGCTCAGCAACTGGAAACCACCACTTGCTCCAAGGGAGAAAGGGCTGGCGTTCCGCTGCATGAAGAGATCCCATCTCAGAGTTTCACAGGGGCGGTTCTACTCTCTCCTAGAGGCTCTCCACGAGTCAGAATCGGCTTGCTGGCAATGAATCTGCATTTTTTTCTATAGCTGGGGCCAGACAGCCTCAAAAGTACACGGGTCTGGAGAATAAGAGCTGGCCACCCAGGCTGCCCAGCAGAATCCCAGGTCAATCAAAGGAACTGAGAGGAAGAACCCACCTGGCAGAAGTGAGGGGCCCTGCTGGCGTAATGGTTACCTGCAGGGAGGATCACTTCCAGGTTGGCAACTCTACAGAGAAGGATGGGGCTTTCCATTCCCAGAAAGAGTTCCAGTCTCTGAAGTCCCCAGAGGCCATTTTCCCCTGTCCTTTAGGGTTACTGAAAGTCAGAACTGATTCACCAGCCGTGAAATTTAGTTTCTGGTTTGGGCAGAATAGCAAGGGCTTAGAAATTCATTTCTTTGATCCTTTTTCCCTGCTGCCTACCATGAGCACTGACTGCCTACTTTTTAAAAGGCTAACATGAACTAGAAAGATGTCTTTCAGGTTGCTTCAGAGAAATGGGGTGTAGCGTTTGACGACCAAGTAGGAAATGGGTCAAGGAGACTTCTGGGGAGCTTGTGATTTGATAGGGTTTGATCCACCGCACTCCCTTCACTTAGAATCATGGACATCCACAGAAAAGATCTCCCCACCATCTAGACTGCTAACCTCAAGGTCAGTGGTTCAAACCCAGTAGTCACCCCACGGGTTCCCTGTGGCATCAGGGTTGGAATAAGAGTTGGCATAAGAGTTGGAAGCAACTTGATAGCATTGAGGGTTTGTTTGTTCGTTTGTATTTTCTAGACTGCTTAACACCAATTGGTGGTGGTTTGGTTTGGGTAGGGAGTGAAGGTCTATGAAGCAGATCTTCAGTTTTACAGTCAACAATTGATATACACATTGTTTCAATTCATCAGTGGATCATGGCTTAGCCCTCTTCCTCCCAGGGTTTCCTGTTTCCACCGGCCTGCTCCTCTTCTTTCCCAACCCTCTGTCCTGGGGTGAAGGCTGCCCTTTGATCTTAAGTGGTTCATTCTTCTGATGTATGGCTCACAGAGTTTTAAAATGGGAGAGCGGAGAGAGGCAGGCAGAGAAAAATAGGAAGTCTAAGAGTTGATGTTATAGAAAGCTTGCACATGCACGCACACACGCCTATGTGTGTATAAATGTATTCTATGTAATTAAGTCAATAAAAGAAAAAAAATCACTTCCTAAAACCACTTTCCTTGAACTTACCCTGGGCAAAGAAGTCCCAAATGGGATCTGCGTGACCTTAGCAATATTTAGAAATTGGAACCCCGTCCCCTGCTCCCCCAGGCTAGTAACTAGAACAGGGCCAGAGCCAGTTGGTGGTTTTGAAATACCTGTTTTGGTCAGAGGAATGGAGAAGAGCTGCTGAAGAAGCTGATTTTCGGATGTTCTCAGGACGACAACCACGTCGGCAGGGAGGGTGTCTCGGTTCTTCTCAAGGAACCCCGAGGCGTCATACAATACCTGCAGCGTGGGCAGCAAACAGCAGTTTCATCAACCCCCCTGTTGGTTGGTTGGCAACATGAGCAGTCATTAATTGAAAGAGTCCTGGCAGCGTAGTGGTTTGCTCACTGGGCTGCTAACCACAAGGGCAGCAGTTTGAAGCCACCAGTCACTGCACGGGAGAAAGGCGAGGCTTTTCATTCCTGTAGAGATTTACACTCTTGAAAACCGGCAGGGACAGTTGAACCTAGCCCTAAAGGATCGACACGAGGCAGCATGGACTCGGTGGCAGTGAATTTGGCTTGGCTTTGGTGTGGGAATCGTCATTCTATAGCCAGACTTTTACATCTTGACCATCCTGTGAGGCTAGGTGTCTTCAGATCATGTCTAAGGTGTTCTTGGAAAAAAGGAGTCTTCTATTGTGTTAGTCTGGGTAAACTAGAGAAACAAATTTCATAGACTCGCATATGGATATAAGGGTACGGTTTATATACAAGAGGAATAGGACATTGAGAAAGCATCCCGATCTAGTCCAGTTCAAAGTCATAAGTCTGATATTAGCCCATATGCTCAATATCAGTCTATAAAATCTCCTTCTGATTCATGAAGTCACAGGCCAGTGGGTGCAGAGTCCCGGCGCCGGCAGGGGTCTCCCCATGGTTCCTCGCTTCCAGGGCTCAGGGTCCATCAACAGCATCCAGTGGTGGTAGAAGCAACTCATCGCTGGCAGGGGTTTCCACGTAGCTTCTCCAGCTTCAGAGGTCTGCTTCCATCAGGGTAAAGCTGTGTGGCTTCTCCTTGGCTCCTTCAGCAACTTGGACGCTGCCATCTTGTCTTCTCCATAATTCATCTTCTCTGAGACTTACTCCCAACCACTGGGGAGATAGCTTCCCATCTCGAAGAGGGAAATATTGTGAGATTTCCCAGAAGTCTCAGGAGAAAGCCATGCCCACACAGAGGCCTTCTTGGCTACTCAATGGCTAGCTCCAGATTAACAGGGTAGACTCCACCCCTACATCTCAATCATGAAGTTAACATAAGCACATGACCGCCACATCTATCAAAGATACCCCCCATTAGAACGGTTACTAAAATCAATCGGGCGCTCACTCTATGTGTGGCACCCATCCTAGGAGAGAAGCACCCTTAAAGGCTCCACTTTACTCAGGTGCAAATGGAAGCTGAGGCAAAGAATGAGCCTCTAGATACATGTCTCCTAACGGGTGCTCCTCGAACCCCAGCTCTCGGGCTCCCAGCTGGCAGCCACTGCATGTGTGCTGCAGGCCCCCGGGTGCTCGCCGCAACGCGAGCGCTGACCTTCAGCTGATGCGCTGCTGTCGAACCATGGGAGAATGCTCTCTCCACCCCCGAGACATCCCATCTGTGGGCTCTCCTTGCTCCTCTTCTCTGCCCGTCTCTTGTCTGTCTCCCCTTCTTTTCATCTCCTTGTCCTCTAACGCCCATTTTCTACCCCCACCCTCCTCGTCCCTCTTTCTTCTTATTATTCTTTCTTGATTTTAGGAAGACGGGGATTCCTTCCCCCACCCTACCCCTCACCCCTCGGGGCTCTTCCTTTTCTGAATCTATCTGTCCTTCAAAGCTGGTGTGTAGACAAGGGAGGCTTGGCAGGTCTCGCTGAGCTGGACTGATCACACGGACCTCGTTTCTGACGAAGCTCTCAAGGCGGTACCACCAAGTACTCATTCAGTGCCACCAAGTCCGTTCAAGTCGAGGCCGCCTCACAGCCGCCCTACGGGACAGGGGAGACCTGCCTCGGTGGGTTTCTGAGACCAACTCTTCATGGCAGTAGGAAACCTCGCCTTTGGCCCGTCAAGTGCTTACAAGGAGGAGTGAGAAAAGAGAGCCACCCCCCTTAACCCATATTAGAATCGACTTTCAATCAATAGTCAGCCAGGCAAAAATCAATGTCCATATCATGCTATGAATGGAGACAAGAATTTTAATAAGCCTTTCGTCAGCAAAACCATCCTAAACGCCTTCGACTCAGCACCTGTCCATTATCAGGACCCTGCTAGGAACCCTTTATCCAGCAACCAGAGGGTTACTGCGGGAGCCGTGTCAGCCACAAGTAGAGTGTCCTCCGTCCATCACTAATGGAGACCGAGGCAGAATGTGCGAGAAGAGGAAAGTTCAGCCAGTGCTGTGAAAGCGCACTAACCGGGAGAGGATGTGGATTCTTTTCCTCACCCTCCTTTTCCTCCGGACACTTTTGCTGCCTGGTAGAAGCGTGCTGAAAGTGCTCGCCATGGAGTCCCCCTGTGATGGGGACCTTCCTCCATCACCTATGGGTGGTTTCCACCCCCTGAGTCCTTCGGAATGTGAACCCTGGCTGCCAAGCACCAAGCTGATTTCTCTCTGGAGCGCTGAGGGACACGTGGCGGCTGGGCGGGCCACCCCAGAGAGAAATGGCTTCCGTGCCACGGGCAACTCTCAGAGAGAGGCACCGCCTAGGGGAGGGGCGGGGAGAATTATGATTAGGTGTTCCAGAAGAATTGAAAAAGGGGAAGACACCCACCAGTCATTTTGTGGGCGACAGGGTCCTGCGACCCCTCTACCCCTGGTCCCCTCGGGTGTCACGGATGTCACATATGGCCCTCACCTTCCCGGCGTAGTGCTGGATCCCGAAGCACAGCTCCACACCTTTGGGCCGCCAGAAGTACTTGCTTCGGAGGTTATCTTCAAATTTATCTGTGTGGAATTCCAGGTCGAAACGTTACCAAGTGAAGTGTCTGTACCTTCCGACCAACACGCGGCTCCTTGGTTCTCCAAAAACCCAACCAAACCGACACGAGGACAGAACTGGCTGCCCCCCCACCGAGTAGATTCTGGCTCAGGGTGACCCCGTCTGTTACCGTAATTGTAAAACCATAGGGTCTCCCACCAAAGGCAGACAACTGGGTGGAACTTAGTTTGGCAACTTGTGACTGTATTATGAAACAAAGGATATCATTGGGGGGGGGGGGGAGAAGGGTGGCAGCAGGGCACATTTCAAGAGATTCATTTTCAACTTCCAGAAAGGTCTCTCTTCCATGAACTAGCTCCCCATCTGGGCAAAAGCTAGAACCTTTTGTTCCTCCCTCAACCAAAGATCTCTGTGGTGGTGGTGGTGGTGAGTGGTGGTGGGTAGTGGTGGATGGTGTGGAGGTGGTGGTGGTAGTTAGTAGGTGGGGTGGATAAGGAACTGAAGACATGCAGTTATTGAAGCTTGTTTGCCCCGACATCTCACCCTCTAGGTGACAGACAGCCAACCTGTTGCCCTCAAGCCAACTCCCACTCTGCACTCCCCCAAGGCTGAGAAGAACCATATTTTCTAGGGTCCCCAAGGACTTTGCCCTTTCAAAGATGTTTGGGCTTCATGCTCTGAATGCATTTGGAGGTTACTGTGCTCAGTAAGATGAGTCCATCGCCACAGGGCCAAGGGTATATGAGACCACTGTCATAAAAGGAAACAACTTTGACAGTTGCCAGGGCAGACAGTGTGAACGTGGGTAAAGGGGATGAAAACTTTCTACACGAGGGAGGGCGGGGGAGGAGGGACCTCTTGAGAGGTTTGATAAGTTGTTTAAATTGTTCAATACAAAAAGGTTGATCTGAAATGTAAACCCCTATCTGATTCACAATAAAAAGTGAAAAATATATATTGTTGAGGGGGAAAAAAAGATTGCCAGATATGTCTTTTGAGGTATCCCTGGAGGGGTTCAAATTTCCAACCTTTGGATCAGCGGCCAGGTGTGTTAACTGTTTGCAAACCCCCCCCCCCCACACACACACACACTGCTGAGGGATAAAGCCAATACAATGTGTGACCCCTACCTCACGGGGCTCCCTGGTGAGAGATAAGGACCATGTGAAACACTGAAGAGACAAGAGGAAGGAGGTGGTTAGGAGAAACAGGGTGAAACACAAGGACCTTTGATGCCAGGCCTTTGATGTTCTGTGTGAATCCTGCAAATAGCAGTAACCTAATGGAAAAGTAGCCCGAGAATGGTCAAACTAGCTGGGTTTACTTGGGAGAAAAGGAAATCACGAGGCAGGTAAACCAAAAGGGATGTGTGTGCTTAGACTTGATATGGATGCGGGTCTCAGCTAAGAGAAAAAGAAAGAAAAACCCACTGCCGTGAACAATTCTGGTTCACAGTCATCCGATGGGGTAGGACAGACCTGCCCCTGTGGGTTTCCGAGAGGGTGACTCTTTATGGGAGTGGAATGCCTCCTCTGTCTTCTGCAGAGAGGCTGACAGTTTTGAACTGTTGACTTCATGGTAGCAGCCCAGCTGTGACCACGCCTCCGGGAGGAAATGGCTGTGGTCAATGATGGAGCGGCAAGTAGAAGACACGATACAGGCGTGGGAAGCTCCGTAACCAGGGTCATGAGACTTACACGGAAAGAAATAGAGATGTGGAGAAGGTTGGAGGGATGTGCAGGGGCTCGCTCTAAGACCCGGATTCTCCCCGGTCTTGTACTGATGGTTTCCATTCGTTTGAAATAAGTTCTGCATTTGCATAGGTCCCTGGGAAGGGCCAGCAGTTTGGTTTGCGTGGGAACCATTGCGTTGTGGGTTCAAACCTGCTCAGCGGCACCACAGAAAGCCTTCTGTAAAGCTGCGATTGTTTGCTCCTCTTGACACGCACCCACTCACTCACTCCTTCAGCCCCCAAGTTCCTCAAAGCCAGAACAAAACAAAACAAAACAACCTGTCACCAAGAACCCCCTCGGGAAGCATCCTACTGTCCCGCGCGTGGGGACAGCCGGGAGTTCGCATCCACCTGCGTGGCGTGGCATGGCGTGAGTCCTTTCAGAAAGGCACTTACCCACCAGCGTCTGGTCCGTTGCTTGGGGAAACCGACTCTCCTCGTCCAAGAGTGCCAGCAGCCCCAGCGGGTTCTGGAGAAACATGTCCAGAAGGGGCCGGTTGTCTTCATACTCGACCAGGGCCGCGTCAATGCCCTCATTCTCGTATTCCATCTGGAGAGGAAGGGCCTGTGACTCTCACCAGCCCCAGACTGGCCCGGGGCCCCCCCAGATGCCTGGGCCTGGACCCGTGGGAAACAGGGTGCATTTTATGTCTGGATGAAGCCTTGGGTTTAAATGTCCCACTGGTGACTTTGGGTAGCAGCTGAAACATGGCGGCTCACTGCCTCCCCAACGCGGCTTTGGTAACGGGTGATTTAAAATGAATGCAGCAAGGATGGGAAGCTGAGAAATACCGACTTTGGGGACCGAGATGACTTCTAGGGGCAGACTTCAATTTTTCTGTGGGGGACTCTGGGAACGACCCACTCGCCCCTGGGCTTCAAGTCGATCCTGACTTACGGTGACCTTATCAAACAGGGTAGAACTGCCCATGTGGGCTTGAGACTTTAACTCTTTACGGGAGTAGAAAGCCTCATCTTTCCCCCACCAAGTGATGGGTGGTTTCGAACCGTGGACCTTGAAGTTAGCAGTCCAAGGATTAATCATTATATCACCAGGGCTCCTCATCTTAGATTAGAAGACTAAAAGGAAGCCCAGATATCCCAAGGAATCAGATGGAAGAACACCAGACTATTTGGGGGGAGGGGGGCAGGACAGGGGAAGAGGGCCATGTTGATTATCTAGCTCCAGTGATAAAAACCAACGCTGGCATTTCTTAACTCCATGCCTTCTGGGTTCTTTGCTTACTATGCTGCTTGTGTGTCTGTCCCTACAGTAAGACAACGCTCCTGCCTTATGGGGCTTGGTCCGGGGTAAAAGTCTTGGGTGCACGAGTCTGCTACACAGACGTGACTGCCAGAGGAGGTCCTCTCCCCTCTAACCTCTGTTTGCCATGCAACTCACCGAGGAAAGGCTTTCCATTCTAGAAAATGAAAGACGCATCTTACTCTTCCCTGCAGCCACTTCTCCCATTATTACGGGATGTGGTGTGCAGGAACTGGGCATGCGAATGGCCAGTCTGGGTGTCAGAACAACAAGAGATGGTGCCCGGTGGTGTCACAAGGCTACGGGCAACAGTGGAAGGGTCGGTTCGTGGGGTCCCCACACGGATGTAGGCCCTGGTGTCTCTCCTCGGACTATAGCTGATGGATGTAAATGGCTTTGCTCTCAGACAAAGGGCGCTGTAAAAGGAAACTGCAGATGGGGCTAGGTTGACATGGAAGGCCTTGTCATTTGATCTCCCCTTTGACCCCTTGTAAAGTTTCGGGTTTTCACCCGGTCTGCTTTCTTTTCCATCGAGGCCTCTTCATTGGTGGTGTTTGTTTGCTTGCTGGCTTGTCTGCTGCCTGTCTGGGTTTGGTATGGTTCTATGCCTATGAAATCCAGGAGAGGTAAATCTACAGAGACAGTAACTGGGTTAATCATGACCTAGGGGCATGGCAGGGAGGTTGGCAGTGAGTGGGGGGGGGGGGATGCGGGGGCTAAGGACGAGGCGTATGAGATTGATTCTGGTGGTGACTGCACAGCTCTTCTCAATAGGTTTCATTGCATCATGTGTGAAGTGAGTGGCAGTAAAGATATTTCTTAATAAAAATTAAAAGAAGAAACGGTGTCCTGAATACAAGGTTATCTGGCGTCCTTGTGGACATGATCATAGATGCTTTCTGTTCAATGAAGTAGAAGAGAATGCAGCCTTGTGGGCAGTGTGGACAAAACCCTTTGGAAGTGAGATTTAACTAATTGGTTTGTCACTGACTCCACTCAAGTGAAGAACTGTACCTTTCCATAGAAATCAAATCTTTTTTTTACCCCTGACTAAATTTAGACTGTCTCCTTATTTTGACAAGACTGCCTTCCCAGCCATTTTTGTCTTGAGACCTGTCCCTCTTGGCCTGCCCAACAGGCCTGTTGCTTCCCATCGCGGGCACTCTCCCCACTAGGCTGGGTCACTTTGGTGTCCCCTCTTACCTGCTCAAGAGCAAAAATGTGCTGATTGAAGTAGTATTGGATTTGTTCGTTGGCGATGTTTATGCAGAGCTGCTCAAATGAATTTCTCAGGAAGTTCTCAAACCCGAAAATATCCAAGATGCCCACATTCATACCATCTTCTGCACGACTGCAGGAGAGAGGAGGAGAAGAGGGCGTGAGAATCTGTGTGCCTCTGTGTCCATCCACCCTTGTCCCTTGAAAGCAGCGTCCTACCACCATTCTCAGAGAAGAAGCACCTCGTATCTGACACCATTTGTTCCTTTGACCTTTCAACAGCCCTTTCAACTTCGTTTATTGTCAGCAGAACTCTTGAGCCCTGACTCAGAAGCGCTATGCAGGAAACAAGCGAAAGAAGAATTGTTCCACTTATGATGGGGCTAGACCTTCTGCCCCTGCATTGTTTCGATCAATGACACACAACACTTCGCTGGAAGAATGCTCTCGATTCTAATGTTCTCGATTCTCTCGTATATAAGATATCACTAATGCTAAGAAATTATGTAAGACACTGTTCTTTAAAACCGTTATTAAACTTGTTTATTAGTAATGAACTTGTTATTCATCTCAGGATTTAGGTTGGAGAGTGAAGGAATATGAAGGTAGTTTTGTTTGTTTGTAAAGTAGCACACTGTATCTATTTATACAGCTCATCTCAAGAAATGAAACCAACAACAATATCCTTAAACCCTCCACATAGAGGGTGTACACACACACACACACACACACACCTCATCCTTCCTCCCTCGCTGGAGTTTTCAAATGGCTCTAGGAAGAGAACACGATGACTCCCATTTTCAAGTTAGGAGAAGGTCCATGTAGAACATGCAGAGGGCTATGCTGCGGACCGTGGCTCTGACCCCGGTCCGTGTAGGTCAGCTTCCAGCCAAGTCTAAAACCCACACGACCATGCATTTGTGCCGCTGAAGTTATCCAGGATTTCGTCTTGCGTGGACCCACAAGCAATGCTCATGGAAGCCACAGTCACAAACTCAAAAGATGTGCTGCGTTCCGGTAAATCGGCTGCACGCGAGGCCTCTTTAGAGGGTTGGAGAGCAACGATGTCACTTTGAGGATGAGGGCGGGCTTCCTCTGAGCCAGGGGCATTTTCGATCGCCTCAAGGGCAGGTGGAAGTTGGACACTGAGTAAGGAATGTCCAAGAAGAGTCCGTGCATTTGAAAAACAGTGGGGGGCTGGGGGAGAATATGGAAAGAATGGTGGATTGCTAACAAGGCACACTGACCTCTCTTGAAAGGAGTACAGTCAGTGCTCCTTAGAGGCAACGCGGGCAAGACTTTACTTAACATCCTTTGGGACATAGCACCAGGAGGGGCCCATCCCAGAAGGACATCATGCTGGGTACAGTGGAGGGGCAGTGAAAAAGAGGAAGGCCCTCTACGAGCTGTATTGACACGGTGGCTATGACAATGGGCGTCAGCACAAGAGCAAGCCTAAGGATGGCATGGGACCGGGAGGAGTTTCATGCTGCTGTGCCCGGGGCTTCTCTGGGTCAGAAACGACCCAGTGGCACCTCACAACACGCTCCTTTCGGAGGCGCAAACACATCGGCTCTCCGGCATCCCCTCCCATCATCGAAAGGGTTTTGCTACAGAAAAACTCGAGAGAGGACTAAGTGTTTCCTCTTGCAAACTCTGAGACACCAGGGCTGACGACGGCTTCCCCGGGAGCTCACCATAGGTTTTTGTCTGGCTGCAGGAGCGTGTTGATGCGGTTTACGATCCAGCTGAAGAGACGCCCGTACAGGGCTTTGGACATGGCGTCCCTGACGTCTGCAGCCCTGTCCACGGTGTTGGCTCGGACAATGGTTTCGCCCCTGGTGACCACACAGTGAGAGGTGAGGGCCTCCTCAAGCTCTTTGGATTGGATGCAGAGAACGGAGGCAGCTGAAACAGAGGGGAAGCAGGACACTGCGTGATGAGGTGCCTGACTCCATCTGAGACACTTAGAAGTGCACCATAAACAAGCTGGGTCCCTAATTAAGAAACATTCCAACTGACAGGAACTCCCAAATCCTTCAGAACGCCCTTCCTAGGCATTTGAGGGAGGGGGAAAGAGGTGGGGAGACTGGAAGCCGTCTCTCTTCAAATAGGATGGAGGAATTACTGTGGACTCCTTTGTCAGTCATGTACTCTGGTGCCAATTTGATTAAAAGTGTAGGGGTGGTGTCTAGCCTGTCAATCTGGAGATAGCCAATGAGACCTCTATGTGGGCATGGCTATACTGAGAATTCTGGAAAATCTAGCAATATTTCCCCGATGGAAGGGAGAGACTATCGACTCGGTCGCTTGGAGATGCTCTACTGACAAGACACCAGACTCAGTCCCTTGTGACCCTTGACTGACAAGACAACATGGCAGCATGCTGATAGACCCTGAGTCCTGGAATCTGGAAGAGCCAGAGGAGAAGCCACAAGGGATTTCCCTGATAGAACCAGACCTATGGGGCTGAAGAAGTCACGTTGACTCCTGTCAGTGCTGAGATGCTTGGGATGGCATGGGGAGACCCCTGCCAGTGCTGAGATGCTTCTGAATCGACCACTGGATACACAAGACTCTGCATCCACTGGCCTGTGATTGTTCTGGTGTCATCACACATGCTTCGTGAGTCTGAAGGAGACTTTATAGATGGGTATCAGACATATGGACTAATATCAGACTTATGAACTTGGACTGGCCTGGGTTGGGATGCTTTCTCAATGTTTCATTCCTTTTGTATATAAACCTCTCCCTTGTATCCATATGCGTGTTTATGAATTTGTTTCTCTCGTCTCCCCGGACTAACACACCTCCTCTTAAAGGAGCCCTGGGTTCCCCATAGGGTCCTCAGCAGTCGAATGAACTCAAGGGCATTGGGGAAGGGAGACGGCGTGGTGCTTCCCACAAGGCCAGCAATTTGAACCCTTCCAGGTGCTCCAGGGGCTGAGACCTGGAGATGACTCCTCTAATGCTTACAGTCTAGGAAGCCCCCAGGGGCAGTCCTACCCTGTCCTACGGGTCACTGAGCCGGACACCACTTTTGCTGGCACACAATAGTGCATTCTGTTCAATGCCAGTTAGATCGATGTCAACTTGAACCCATGTGACAGTGTGAGAGCAGAGTCCCACCTCTCAAACAGGTCGATTGATGCCTCCTTGGGGCTGTGACCTTTGTATAAGTGAGGTAAGGAGAAATTCTCTCTCTCCACCCCTGGGCCTTCTTCCTCTGTGCTTGCTTCCAAGAACAGGTCCATAATGGCCACTGATCTGGACAGCCATCCAGCACCCAGCTGCCTTTCTTCTTTCCATTAAACACTGCACCCGCTGCCTGGGCTCGCCCTGCCCCTCTCTTCACCTTTTTGTGTCACTGGCCTCCGCTATGTGAGTCCAGTGAGGGCTTTGGCTAGCGCCAGAGGTATGGACTTGAGTTGGACTGGCCTGGGGCAGCTCCTGAATATAAAATTACTTCTTGTCATAAAGCTCTTTTTTCTACTATCTGAGCACGAGTGGTTTGATTTCTCTAGACAGCCCAGCCTAGCATAGGCTTTCCAGGGGGTCTTAAAACATCAGTCTACAAAGGACCCTAAAAAATCCTCCAGCTTTTCATACAAGTTGATATTTTATTTAAATCCGATGTGTTTGTTTGTTCCCAGGTCAGGATTCTCATCCTCCTTGCCTGTCCAACTTGAAAGAAAATCAAGGGGGGGTGAAGGGTGGGTGGGAGAGGTGTCTGCTTTCTCCTCTGCAGATGCCAAGTCGATGGATTCAATAACGTCTTTATTGTTTTTTCAGAATTTTGCAGATGGCTTTCAGAACAGCCAGGGTTGGAATCCGCTGCCCAGAGTGACATCTTTTTTGCAGAACCCTTAGCTACTGCTACGGAAAGGGTACTGATGTTCCAAGGGGTATCTTTGGGAGAATAGGGTTCGTGAGGACACCTGCAGGCCGTGGAAAGAAGAGGCGTATCTTGGCTTCTGGACTCGAAAAACGACCAACGTGAAAGAAGCATGGAGTTTGGCAACACCCTGGAAGTGAACAGGTAAGTGAAAAGCATTTACCATTTTCCAAAGCTTCAACATTGGGGATCTCACTTTTATCTGTCTGATGTTGAGAGGAAATTGCTGCAAATTCAATGTTTCCGATATTCAAAATTCCAGCCAAAACACTGTACACGGAGTGCACCTCCTGAAAAGGACATCAAGAACACGTTTGAAGGTCAATCAGATCAAGGAAGTGCTAGCCCTCTGGTGGAAACCACCAGGGGCACTAAGGTCAGTTCTCCCCAGTATTCGGATACATTTGTTAGCCTCTCTTGCAGTGAGGGTGGCCCTGTAACTAAATTCTTACCGATGGTGCAGGGTGTTCACATGTGTCCTCCATACCTCCCTTCTCATTCTTGCTGGCTGGGATTTGCCAGCTGGCACTCTGAGACAGCCAATGAGGAGGATGTCCAAGACCCTTGATGCACCAGAACATCTCTGACCTGGTCTACTTACCTTGGAATGGTTACAGAAGAGGCTCACAGGTCTTCTTGTTCATCAAGGCACACTGACCTTGTACTCTAATTCAAACCACCCACTGTCAAAGAATCAATTCCTGCTCAGAGCAAACCTGTAGGATGGAGTAGAATGGGCCCTTTGTGTTTCCAAGACTGTCGCTCTTTCCAGGAGCAGCCAGCCTTGTCTTTCTATCCTTCCCTGCAGAGTGGCGGGGAGAATGGAACTGTCCTCAGGGCTCCTGACTTTCAAGCTAGCTCCCCAACACCCTGTCTTCAAAGCAAGAGAGCTGTTTGCGTCACCTCTGACTAGTGTCACGCCAGTCACCATGAATCTGTTCGAACTCCTGGCAACTTCACGTGTGTCGGAGTGGAATTGTCCTCCATGGTGATTTTACAGGCTGGGTTTTTATAAGCAGATGGCAAGATCTTTCTTCTGAGGTGCCTCTGGGTAGATTCCATCCTCCTACCTTTGGTGGTTAGCAGGGCACATGAACAGGTGGCAGCACCCACAGACTCCCTTTGGGATGTGGCTTTTATGACCTTGTTGGGAGTATGTCCACTAGAAAACATCGGCGTGCAATGACACGGGGCATGTCATCATGAAGGAGATCAAGAAATATCCTGAAAGACTGGCTGAAATTATCAGTCTTTTTTCACTAGAGAAAATGGACTATCCAGAGCCCTGGTAGTGTAAGGGTCATGTAGTGGTCTGCTAATGATAAGGTTCTCAGGTTCGCCAGCCCATCCTTGAGAAAATGAGGGAGCCTCTGAAACGGACGGGGGCATTTCTACTCTGTCCCATAGCTCAGTGGACTATGTGAGTAGCAGTCTCGGTTTAGAAAATAATAATGAAGTTCATTTATCCATGTAATGACTTGCACTTTCTGCCAGTAAGATAAGAAAATAGCCAAGAAATTTCTGCTTTGTACATTTCTAGAGGGCAATATTTCCATTAAAAATATACTCCGACAGGGAGCTTGATTCAGTGCTATGCAGAGTAGCAAACTAATAGGCACTGTCATTGAGCCATTGATAAAGCATGGCCCCCACACGGAGCCTTCCTGCAAACATTACTCAGGAAAGCCCCAAACACAGAACAGACGGTAACAGTGACATCTGCTGGATAGCCGATAATGATACAAAGACAAATGATTTCAAAGCCCGCTTCGACGACAGGCAAATGGTGTTCTTCAAACTTCTAAATCACAGGCAAGGTGTCATGTTTCCGGCATTAGGAATCATTGTTTTAATCACACCGCCTAAGAATGGCTCCGGAGAACACCTTCCAAATGGGTTTGGGGGACTTGCCTGGGTCTAACATGACAGCACCTCATTATCTTGATCTATACAGTGTGAAGCTGCTGCAGGTACCAGGTGAGTTCCCACCAGGGCTGAGCCCAAAGGCCCAAACAGCATTGATTTCTGCATTGCTCATTTCTTGATTTCATCCCCAATTTTTATTGGAAAATATTTAAATAGACAGAAATATTGGAAAAACAATAAATTGACCCATCTTTGTCACTTAGCCACATTTTCTTTCTCTATCACATACTTACAAGTGCTTGCATGTGCGTCCATCTATGTATGCCTGTCTATGCATGGATCATCTATTTCCTCACAGATTCATGCTTTCTCTTTCTCTCTCTCTCTTTCTTCCTTCCTTCCTTCCTTTCTTTTTTTGTGGCATCACTGCCCTGGTGGGAGTCGGAAGCCCAGCCTTGTTCCTGGAGAGCTGCTACTGGATTTGAACCGTCAGCTCTGTGGGCCGCAGTCCCATACACAACCACTACGCCACCAGGGCTCAGCCTGTGCTTTTTTTTCTGGAACCATTTGAAAGTAAGGTAAAAATACCCAACACCTTACCCCCTAATAATTTAGCACACACCCTGTAAAAAGGAGGACATTCACCTGTGCAACCACACTACAATCGTCTCCCTTAAGAAAATTAATACAGGCCATATTTACCTCTCCCCACCTTTCTGAAGTTGCCTTTTCTAGTCTTGGGTTTGCAAGACCTAAGAGAGAAAAGGTTTTTAAGACCTTTTCTTTTTCTCTCTTTACTCTTTGCCAGAGTGGAAGAGAAGCCTGAAGTGGCTGGTCAAAATTTTTTTTTGTTTTGCTCTTAAATTCTGACTCCTGGTGACCCCAACACTGCCAGGATAGAACTGGGCTCCACAGTTGTTGTGATTAATATACATCCTACCATATATATATATATATATATATATATATATATATATATATATAAACTTCATTGTGTCTTAGATAAAAATTGACAGCTGCTTAAGCCCCCCTTTAAAAAATTATCTACATATTGTTTTGTACCCCTGGCTACAGTTTTTACCACAGGATTCTCAGGATTTCCATCTGCTTATTCCGTTTCCATGGATCTGACTTCCCTCCCCCTCCTTGCCATCTCATCTTGGCTTTGGGGTAAATTTTGACCATTTGGTCTCATACTCATTCAATTCATTGTTCCAGGAAGCACAATATTCATAAGGGACACCACTTATTTTATATTCCAATCCATTATTTGACTGAAAGACAATGTAAACAAAGTGCTCCAATTTCAAAATCAAAGGGTATCTTAAGGCAAGAGTCTTGAAGTTCCTCTAGACCAGCAGTTCTCAACCTTCCCAATGTCGTGATCCTTTAATACAGTTCCTCGTATTGTGGTGACACCCCAACCATAAAATTATTTTCATTGGGGCTGAGCCCCGGTGGTGTAGTGGTTGTGCACGGCACTGCGGCTCACTGGGACGGAGGTTTAATTCCAGCAGTGGGGCTGGACCGGCTACTCCCACCACCTTAGAGCAGTGATGCCCCCCCCCCACAAAAAATTATTTTCGTTGCTACTTCATAACTGTAATCTTGCTACTGGTAGAAATCGGGTGACCCTCGTGAAAGGGTCATTCAACCCTCAAAGGGGTTGCAATCCACAGGTTCGGTCCGTTACTTTAGACCAGAGGTTCCCAAACTTATATCGCCTACTGTCCTCTTAAAAATAAATTCCTCATGACCTCCCTAGCAATAAAAACCTTTTGTACTCCAGCCCAGAATCCAGGATAAAGTGTAGGTAGCTGATCCTACAATGCCCTTAGATCATTCCACACACCACTGAGGGGCGGTGCCCACTTTGGGAAACTATGCTTTAGACTCTATCAGTCTAGTAAGCCTAGCATATACATACATATACACACATATATCATAATATATGTATACAATGTAGAAAAAACTCAAATATATATATATATATATATATATATATATATATCAGTCTCATTTTACATTTTCCTTCCATGCCATTTAAAACCTCCTACTGGTTCTTGGTCAGAAGAGTGGGCAGTGTGAGTCAGGACAGCTGGCAGTACTGGTCAGGCACCACTCCCTTCTTCTGCTTTTAGAGTCTGTGGCTCATGGTGGCTGTTAGACCCATGGAGTAGCTTCTTCCTTGAGCCTTTGGTTTCCTTTATTCCCT
>PVJH01034544.1:0-20525 GCA_004026705.1 Nesogale talazaci
GGGACATGGGGGGGGAGCATTGAAAGAGATGGTGTTCACAGGGTTGGCATTGGGGTGGACCAGCAAACCTGTTTATTACTTCCTGGCTTCGTGCAGATATGTTGCATTTGTGTCTTGGTGCACCGGGTTGAAGTCTGCTCCCTCTCTCCCTGTCCTGTGGAGATACATACAACACCCTCCTCTGAGGAACATTAGTGCCCTGTTCCCCCACTACCTATATCTTTCTTTTCCCCTCTTTTTTAGTTGATTGCCATGAACTTTTAACCACTTTTAACACTACCATATTGGATCTCAAAATAGCATTGTTAGCTTATTGTTGCATTTATTTGAGACTGAGATTTTAAACAGAAATGTCTCTCACTCTGAAAACATTGACATTTGCAATATCTCACCAAAAATTATAGTGCTCCAACATGAGTGAGTACTTATTTCGACATGTACTGCATAAATATTTAATCATGTGTACACATATTCCTTTTGTTTAAACAGGTAATCGATAGTCTTCGTCCTTTGGAACTGATTATTAGTACTCCGAGCCATCATAGACTTTATCATGGTAAGGAAGCTCTGCTTCTTGCACTCCTTTGTCACTGAAAATTTATATCAACTCAAAATTTGCATCTACTCAACAAAGCACACATTGTGGAAGTAGGTGTTTTCTTTTTCCTTCATACCTGGGTAAACCACATCTCCTAGATAAGAATCATGGGAAAATCAACAAAAACTTCTTTAATCTAGTACTTAGAATTTTTTGTTTTGTCTTGACCTCACTTCCATTTTGTTGTCATGGTTCTTGCGCAGTTCCCTGGAGCACGCGCTGCTGCCCAGCAGCTCTGTCCACCACAGAACAAACGCTGCGTGCCCTGCACACTCTGTGGGACTGCTCCTGTGTTGAGCCCATTGCTGCCGCCACGTGGCAATGCCCTTTACTGAGAGACTTCCACATTTCTCTGACCTCTAGTTTACCAGCAGGATATGCTTTGCCAAGGGCCCGACTCTCAAGATAGCATGCCTATAGAACACGAGATGACATCTCACTATCATTGCTTCTAAGGAGCTTTCTGGTTGTATATCTTCCATGACAGATGGATTTTTCTGACAGCACCCAATACTTTGAGTAGTCCTTCTCAGCACCATGATTCAAATCCATCACCTCTTCTTCAACCTTCCTTATACATTGTCTACTATCCACATGCATATGAGATATTTGAAAATGCCATGGCTTAGGTCAGGATCATCTTAGTCCTCATGGGACGTCTTAAATCTTCAGCATCTAAAAGAGGCCTTGTGTCACGTATTTGCCTCATACAGTATGACATACGGCAGCTTAATTATAGTGGGAAAAAAATGATCAAAACACAAGGCAAGAGTTAACCGCTGAGGATGTAAATAGCCTATGTCTTGAAGGCACATATTGAAGGGCATTCTTTACCTCGATCCCAATGATAATTCCGAGCTACAACCAAAGAGATTCTACTTTTCAAAAAATTAGTCTGTCTTCAGGGTGGCCTAATAAACAGCATCTCACTTCCTTAAGTTTTGTGTACAAACACACCACACGCTGCATTTGCTAGACAAAAGGAGAATCTTATGTGCCTGCTGCCTAAGTTTTAAAGACAACAGCTTAACTAATAACAGAAATGTCCACATTTGTGCACCACAGACAGACCTGTGCAAGAATGTGCAGATCAGCATTATTTGTAATAAGAATTAAATAGAAAATGTCCATAAGCAGACTCATGAAATAGGGAAGAATTTTAGCCATGACAATATCTGAAATATTGCTATATGACAGGTCAGGGATATATTGCATAAACATTATGCTGAAAGAAGATAGTCAATAATGAAAAAATGCAAGTGGTTAAATTTTTATAACTTTCCAGAAGTCAGGATAGCAGTTCTAGCTTAGAAGAGTTTATGACAGTGAGAGGATTCGGGAAGGATTTTAGGAAGCTGGTAAAGTTACCCTTCTGTGTGGGATGACTGTGAGTCATGCATCATAGAATAGTAGGCATTTTATTAAGTGGTAAGCATATCACATGTACTTAATTTGTTCATATCCACTGCAGAATGACTTGTGGCTGGTAGCTCGAGAGGCATAAGGTGCATCAACCATGTTTAGCACATGGTCAGCAGACGTTCCAACCCACCAGTCCCTCTGCCTGAGAAAGACGAGGTTGTCTGCCCCTTAAAGATTTACAACCTCAGAAACCCCAAGTGGCAGTTTGAGGCTGCCCTACAGGGTTGCTGTGCTTCAGAAGCAAATCCATGTCCGTGGATTCCATTTTCTTTCTTTTTTTTTCTTTTTTTAAGCACAGAGATGGGTACATTGGTAAAAATTCATTATGGTGTACAATTATGATTCACTCTCTTTTCTGTTTACATGTTATTTAAGTAGATCGAGCCAAATAAAAATGTGTGTTTAAAACACAAAATGAAGTGAAAAACTGCCTAACCGGAAAGAGAAGACTCCTTGCAAAAACCATATTATAGGGACCATTGAATGATTTAATATGAAAGATTGATGGTGTTGACTCAGACATCCAAATGGTTCCCACAGCATGGTATTGTGAACCAAAAAACTTGATGATTAGAGAACGAGATATTCACCACAACAAAAGAATATATGGGAGAGTTGGTGGGACCAAAATGTTGCTTTGAGGACTGAAAATGAATGTATATATGAAATTGAGAAATAAAAATGAGACCAATGAATAATTTAAAAATCACATTTTTTACTTGCCAGCTCAAGCTGACTTAAGAATGCACTTTTTTCTGAAGAAAACCTAGCATTCTAAAACTACACTTCATGGTTAGCCACCTTACATAAGGCAACAAACAGGATTTCCGGTCTCTCCCCATGGCAGGGACCAAGAATTCACAAGACTTCACAGGAAGAAGAGAGACTGTGTCAGCCTGGGTGTGCCCATTTATTCTCCCCAATCCGCCATCAACAATGTGTACCCACAGGAAAGAACTAGTGGAGAGGAGAGAGAACAGGATTTCCCCCATATGCAATGAAATGCAAGTATAAATTGACATCTAATATTAAAGAAAAAACCCGAGTTACTATTCCCTCCCCTGCTGAGCATTGGCGGCATCGTGAGTGACAGTTTGAAACCAGCAGTTTCCCCTTGGGAGAGCGATGAGACCCTTGACTCCTGCAGTCTCAGAACCCAGGGGATAGGTTTGCTCTGACCGGCAGGGCTGCTATGAGGTAAAAGAGATCACAGTGAGTCTTGAGTCCTCTCTCTTGGATATCTCCACCTCTCTCCACTGTGCAGATCGAGATCTATCAGCCTCAAGATGTTGGCATTTTAGGGTGGTTCAGTTGTTACTTTGAGGTGTTCTCCTGTGCATTCATGTTTAAAAGCAGCCCTGCCTTCTACCTATTAAGTGCCAGGTAAACTCCTTCCCACTTGTGACCACAAAGAATGTCTCTAGGCATTATTAACTGTCCCTCAGGAGGAGAATTATCCTTGAGAGCCCTCGTTTGGGTCATCTAAGGCCTTGGATGTGCACTGGTACCGCTAATTGCACCACCACTACCCCTTCTCCTACGTTTGTATTTGGAGAAACTTCCCCAGTTCCTTCTCTTTAAAATATGCATTCTATATATGGGGACAGTGTGGAAATTGGGAACACATAAAGACAGGTGAGACTGTTGAAATACTTGATTGGTTCAAATATATATAGTTTTCTTTTTAAATTTGTGATCATCTCGATAGGAGTGTGCTTATGATTTTTTTTCAATTAAAGAAATGATATCTATCCACTTAAAATAAATGTGAATTATAAATGGAACATTTGGGAACAAGAAAAAATGTTACAGATATGAGTAAACATACACAAGAGAATCTAATTTTTTTAAAGCCATCCCATCTATCCCTATAGCAAGTGTCCTGTGGGACACAGCAGAACTTCACAGAGTTTCTGAGGAGGTCATTTCAATGGAAGGCAAGGGGTGCGTCTTCCTCCCATGGAGTAGTCACAGTATTCTACCTGCCCCCTTTCAGTTACCAGCCTCCTGTTTAACCACTCCGCCACCAAGTCTCTTTTCTGATTAGGGGGAAATAGTTATGTATCATTCTAATTAGAAAGCTTTGTTTCTGGCATTGATGTAGGGAAAAAAATGTAAAGATAACATCTCTTATCAAAAGTTAAAACAAGCAAAACAAACAAACAAGCATTCATTGTTTGCCTCCTTTCAACTTACTGTGTTTTCATGGGCAACTAAATTCTTATGACTCAGTTACAGTCCTGAAAATAAAAAATGACCTAGAATGACCTCAAATATATTTTTAAATATTTGCAAAAGTATATTGCCTCTTTTTATTTGAATGGTGAAAATAAATAAAGTGAAATTGAATTTGCTAAGAAATAAAGCATATTGTTGCCAATGAGAAAGACGTCCCCACAGTGTAGAGTTATGTATTGAAACCAGCAGTTTCAGTGAAGTCAGCTGTTTGGAGTGAACACGAGTCACTCCGCAAGAAGCACCCAAGCATTTACTTTCCCATAGAGTTACCTTCCTGGAAGCTGACTAAGAATGAGATCTGGCTCAGTGGCAGGGAATTTTGTTTCTGGTGGTTAAATAATGAAGACATTACCAGAAAATAATTTCATAGCTTAAATCTAAATGTGTGAATGTGTTATCAAATATAAAATGAAAATAATTAATTTATTTCTCTTTTATTTTTTTAATGTTTTGACTTGTAGTCAGAAATCGTTATTGCATAGACAAAAATTTTGCTGGTACTCTGATTATATGGGATAGAATTTTTGGTAAGTAAAGTATTGATTTTTTTGTAGGATCTTCTTTATTCACAGAAAATTAAAAATATATCATTAATATTTTTCTTTCAGGGACATTTGAGGCAGAAAATGAAAAAGTTGAGGCAGAAAATGAAAAAGTTGTATGTGGCTTAACACATTTGTATATGGCTTAACACATTTGAACCATTCATGGTGCAGGTATTATAATTGGTTTTATTCATTTTGAAGTTAAATTCTTTTATAAGTGTAATAGGTAGCAAAAAATCAGTTGTTAAAAGGCAGAACAGTTGTACTTTCCTGAACATGTTTCTATTTTTGTTAAATGTTTACTCTTCTTGCTAAGGTAAAGAAATTTGGAAGAAACCTTGCAAACCCAATCAGGTAGGACACATTTTAAATCTGCTTTCTACCTATAACGAAAGAAGAAAAAGAAAGAAAATCTCTTCAGCAAATATATTCCTTCTCCAAATAGCCCTGAAATATATTCATGTATTCAGAAGCCGGAGTATAATTAAGGCTGATACCACAGTACGGAAAAGATTTGCTTCCAGCCTGCGTGACTCGGGTTAGCAATTCCACACGAGGCCTCTGCTGGGCTCTGCTTGGCCCTCTTGTCAGGCAGTATTAGGCCTGGGTGGGTCTGCCCGTGACCTCACGCTTGGAGACTGGCTGGACTGCAGCCGTTTGCTGCGAGACATGTGGTATCGGTTGTTCCCTGGCTCAGTGCTGGCACCGGAGGGATGAGGAATGCCTGTGAAGCTGGGTGCATCAGCATCAGACCAGACCACCACAAATCCTCCGGGTGCTGCAGCGAGGAAATGAGAAGAGGATCCAAATGCGGGTGAAGCAGATGAGGTCAGTCCTGATGCAGAAGCTCTGCCGGCGAGATGCTCCTGCAGACAGGGGAGCCCAGGGGTCCTTCTGAACCGTGTCGGTTGGGAAGCCCACTTCACCCAAGGCAAACATGGAAAACTGAGGTAACATAAGTGTGTTAGTCTGAGTAAACTACAGAAACAAATCCATAGACATGCATATGGATATAAGGGTATGGTTTATAAACGAGAGGAATGGGACATTGAGAAAGCATCCCAGTCCAAGATCCCATGTTAGCCAATATGCCCGATACCAGTCTGTAAAGTGTCCTTCTGACTCGCAGAGTTACAGACCAGTGAGTGCAGAGTCCTGGTGCCAGCAGGGGTCTCCCATTGGCTCCTCGCTTCCAGGGCTCAGTGTCCATCAAAATATCCAGTGGTGGTAGAGGCAGCTCAGCACTGGCAGGGACCTCCACGTGGCTTCACCAACTTCAGAGGTCTGGCTCCATCAGGGCAAAGCCATGTGGCTTCTCCTCTGGCTCCTTCAGCTTCTCGGATGCTGCCATTTTGTCTTGTCCATAATTCATCGTCTCTGAGACTAACTCCCAACAACTGGGGAGATAGCTTCTCATCTCCATGAGAGAAATATGAGGAGATTTCCCAGAAGTCTCAGGAGAAACCCATGCCTACACAGAGGTCTCATTGGCTACTCAATGGCTATCTCCAGATGAACAGGCTGGACTCCACCCCTACATCTCAATCATGAAGTTCACATAAGCACATGACCCCCACAATAATTGATGTGTATTGAACTCATAAGCCAAGAGTACACAACCAATGATCTGACATCATGAATAATAAAACACAATGGGAATGTAGTCCTTTTTTCCTTATCTTTATGGAAGGAGGCTGAGGTTCCCAGATGTTATGGATTAAATTCCCTCCGCCTCCCCTGACTCCTCAAATAAGGGGAAAAAGTCAAAACTCTTCACTACCCTCAAGTCGATTCCAATGCACAGCGACCCTGTACAGTGGAACCCCGGTATGTGACGTCATCGGATTTCCACGCCCAAGGACAAGTTTGCATCGGAACTCGCACTAAACCGGAATCCGACCCAAGGCACATGATTTTTGTAAACAAAAGCAGTTTGTGTTTCGGTCACTCAGCGTTATTTGGCTTTACTATGTGTTATTTAAAGCTTTTGCGTCAGTTCTCCAAGTGCTTAGCTATAATTTTCTTAATTTTCGTGGCTTTTTGTACTGTTTTTAAATAAAAAGCACGATAAAGTGTCCAGATTTTAAGCGGGACACTATTGCCCCACGCCCACTGGGGGGTGGGGGTGGGGGCGGACTTGTTTACAAATTTGGTCTATGTGGAACAACAAAAATGTTCATAGAATGCAAAAATAATATTGTGATATATTTATTTAACTTTGAAATGCTGCGGGACGTGGGACAAATTGTTAAAAAGCAGAACGTCTGGTCACCCTAAAATTTTTGAAAAGAATAATCAGGATAAGGATCTGGTTAGAAGAGTTATTGATATTGTTGATGATAATTTAGTGAACCCTATTAGAAAACGGTTAAGGAAACACTACAGCAGACCACATTAGACAGATTTTTTTTTTTTTTAAAAAGAGAGCCAGCCATGTCCTAGGGGAAAAAAAGACAAAAAGCAAAAAAAAACTTCTGAAAAGCTGTTGCCAGTTGATTTTATAGAAAGGGCTTCCCATAAAATGACTCTCTCCATATCTCCCCTCCACATCCATGCCCACAGATTCAGACCCTTATCAGTCTCAGGGTATGGGTCATACTGTAGTTGTGCAAAACATCTTTAATGTAGTGCTGCCATTTCACTCTGAATTTACTTCTTTTAAAGTTTCTGTGTCATGTTTTGCATAAAAAGGCCAGGTTAGGATAAAAACTAGGTGGCCAAGAATGGATTCATCTGCTTTTCAGTTATTTCTAATGGGAAAATTGATTCAGAACTCAACTGCATTTTATCTCCAAGCTCCTTCTAGAGCGGGTTAGCCTTGAGGTCTAAGATCTGCTGTGTACGTCAGAGTACACTTGTCCCTGTGGGCAACTCTTCATGAGAGTGCATCTCTGTTGGTGCTTTAAGCTGCTAATGTTGTAGTTAGCAGGCCAAGACGAACCCCCCTCCCAAAGCAACAACAGCAAGAACAAACAAATTCACTGTGGAAGTAATACAAAACTACCTCACCCCTCTTGTATGTGTTTCAAATCCTTTCCTCAATGAGGGTCCTGGAGGAGGAGTGGTTAGGCATTGGCTGCCAGCTGTAAGGTCAGCCATTCAAAACTACCAGTCTCCCATGGAACAAAGACCAGGTTTGTAAGTCCTGTAAGTTACCGCTGCAGTTGTAGTGTCAGAAATGCCCAGGGACAAGCCTACCCTGACCTATCATCGCTATGAGTCAGTGTGACAGCAGTGAATGAGATTTTTTTTTCTTATGCTCTGCATAGACTTTCCTTTGGGAAAGAGCTGCCATTGCTAGGTCTATGATTTGTTTGGGATATGTCTAAGAGAAGAGTAAATCAGCAAGTAAGAGCAGTAAAGAAGGAGTAAGAGAAGACAATTCATTTGCAGATTGCCCAGGAGCAAAAGTTCCAAGGGACAAAGACCTTCCTTCTAGGAAAGTCTTTCCCAGAGTTGGCATTCAGAAGTCTGACTTCTAGCCTCCTGCACTGTGTGAGAAAATACAGTTCTGTATATCAAAGCCACCCATATGTGGCATTTCTGTTATAGTAGCCCGAATAACCAAGACACCACAATTTATATAATTCACATAAGGTTACATAACTGTTCAGAGACAAAGGTAACCTTTATCTAATATAAGCTATTAAAATGGCCTTCACTCCACAAATGACAGTGTTTTTACATTATTTGTTGTTGTTTTGTTGTTGTTTTCATTCTCCAAAAAAGAAAAAATATTTATTACTCTTCAACTGCATGCTATTTTTCCCCCTTGGTTAAGAAGACAAGAACTATATCAGGATAACATATTATACATATCACAGTATATGTACCTTAGGAGACTTCTGTAGCAATAAACTTTGTGAACTTGCTGCTTATTTAGAAGTGAGACACTAGTTGATATAAGACATGAAAAATGACCAAGCAAACAATAAGTTCTCAATTGTTAGGGGGGAAACCAACTGATACCAAAGACTCAAGTAGAAAGAAAATGTTTTGAAAATGAGGATGACAATATATGTGTAAATACATTTGACATAATGGATGGATGGATTGATTGTGATAAGAACTATAAGAGCCCCCAATAAAATGGTTAAAATAAAAGAAAAAAGAAGTAAGATACTGATAGAGATGTTCACTCCATAATGAGAGCAAAAGGGAAATAGGCAATCTTAGCTTTTCTGTTGTTGCTGCATGCTCTACTTTATGCAAACATCTCTTTGAGCAAGTGATTGTGCTTCTTATGTTAAAATGATTTTCATGGTTTATTTAAAGAATGATGGCTATAAATACACACAATTTTCAAAATAACTTAATAGATAAACATGCTAGTGTGTGCTGTAAATCCTAAACGTGTTATTTTTTTATACATGAGGTATCATTGCAAAGTTCCAGACTGTTTTCATTTACTATTGGCCTTTCTGCAAAATATGCCCCCCACCCCACATCTATATTATTCCCCAGTTGCTTCAGATTTTTTTATTGCAAAATGTCAAGGAATTTTAAAAATCATTTGTATAATCCAGGAGATGAATCCACAAAATAACTTTTAGTGCCCACACTTTTCTCTTCATTTAATCTTCTACTTAAAATAGAATTTAACCCTAGATTCTATAGCTGTGACTTGACCCTAACAATGTTTAATCCTGCTGTGGCCTGGTTGAATTAGTTGAAATCACTTTTTCTACCCATGGTCTTTGTAATTCCCATCAGATAGCTGGGTCTGCAAACCTTGCAAATAAGGGGCATCGTTAAATTTGTCCTTAGGCTGGCTATAAAGAGAACTAAGAACAGAGTATATTCCTTGTTTCCCCAAACAATACTTTAGGATCCTGATTCCAATAGTTTCTAGTTTCCATTGAACATTCTGTTGTTGATCTGGACACAAAAATTTGGCACCATTCAATAAAAAAAAATTGTTCAACTTTAATTTTCAGCCAGAAAAATGGAAGCTGAATCCATAGAGATATCTGTAATGTGGCTGTTGTTTACATCATTAGTAGCTGGTTTTCTTCATTCAGGGTACAGGTGTGATGAATTTTTTCCTAGCAAATTGTGTGGATGGCCTACCAATGGGAGTTCTATTTTAACATCATCTCATCCCTTCTTAAAATGAATAATTAATTTGCAAACTGCTGATTTCTTTGGAATATTTTCCCCAAGGACATTTTGTTAAATATCAGTGGTTTCATTATTCATCCTCTCAACTTTCTACATAAATTTAATGCTTTGCTCTTGCTTTTACTTTAGCATAGCTTGTGTTGCTAATTCATAACTCACATGAGTTCAAGTCAAATTAATATCTTATCCTTCTAAGTGCTTCCAACTAGTTCCTGATAAGTCATAGCAAGTTAGTTTGAGTTTAGTTAGGTATGGAAAATACATAATTTTTCTTATATATTTTCTGTCTACTTTTGTAAAACCAAGTAAACTTTGCTGAAGATCATTCAACAATGGTTGTAGTACATCAAAAAGTAGTCATACAGCCAAGAGTAGAATTCAGAAGAACACTTGAATGAGGGATATTGTTGCCAATATCAGATAGATCTTGGCTGAAAGCTAAACTATGAAATAAAACATTTGACTGTGTGCACCATCACAAAATATGGATAATCTGGAGGAGCCTGGAAATTGCAGAACACATTGTACTCATGTGCAATGTGTACATGGATGAAGAGAGGTTTGTGCAAACATAACAAGGAAATAGTCATGGTTTAAAAACAACAGGAAAAGTGTGTTATACCTTTTATGCATATTTATATAATTTTATGCTGTGTAAATAATCCCAAAAGCCAGATTTTGTGTCGAATAATATGCTGTATGATAAGAGGACAGGTTACGGATAAAGTTGTTTATCAACAACCTGGAATATGCTGATGACGCGATGTTGATTGCTAAAAGTGAGGAGGACTAACTGAAGAAGATAAAGATTACAGCCTCAATATGGATTACAACTCAATGTAACATGTAAATAAGCCCAAGATTCTCACAACTGGGCCAATAGGTCATATCATGAGAAACAGACAAAAGTCTTAAATTGTCAAGGATTTTATATTCTTTTTATCCACATTCAATGCTTGTGGAAGTACCCATCAAGAAATCAAATGACACTTTGCTTTTGGTAAATCTGCCCATTTTCTCTTTAAAGGGTGAATGAACAAGGATATGGCTTTAAGGATTGTGGTGTGCTTGACCCAAACCATGGTATTTTAATTGTCTTACATATATTTGAAAGTTGTGCATTGAATAAGGAATACTTTTTAAATGCAAATGCTTGGATTGGAGTAATGAAGAATATTGAAAATCCCATGGATGATCAATAGAACCAACAAATCTGTCTTTGAAGAAGGACATGCAGAATGCTTCTTAGAACCAAGGATAGTCATTTTTGTCTCACATAGTTTGGATATGTTTTCAGAAGAGACAATCCCTGGGAAAGGGCATCGTGCTTGTTAAAGCAGAATGGCAAAAAAAAAAAAAAAAGCCTCTCCATGAGATGGATTGGCACAGGGGCTTAAACAGTGGATTTCAGCATGTCAACATTTGTGAGGGTGGTAAAGGAGCAGTTAGGATTTCATTCAAGTGTACATAGGACCACAATAAGTCAGAATATATATATATATAGTGTGTGTATGTATATATATATATATATATATATATATATACCAAAGAAACCCCAAAACAAATTCATTGCCATTGATAGTGATTCCATATAGGGGTTCTGAGGCTATATCTTTATGGGAGCAGATAGCCTCAAATTTATTCATAAAATGATGGTGGGTTTTAAGCAATGACTTTTCCAACACGGAATGGACAGGACCATCAGGGACACACACACACACACAAACACACACATATGTGATCGATAGACAGATGGATAAAGAGATAGATAGATGATATAGATAGATATATAGATAGACAGATAGATGATAGATAGATAGATAGATAGATAGATAGATAGATAGATAGATAGATAAATAGGTGATAGATAGTTTCATTCCCTGACTTAACAAGGTATTCAAGTTATGATAAGCTGCCCTTACCACAAACCATTTTATTTTTTGTGATATAAATTATATTCAATGTGTTACCACATTATATGTTCTCACTGTTTGGCCAATACTAATGAAAACAAATATCATATTTATAAAGATATTTGTAATACAAGAAAATAATAATCATAGAACTTTAAATGCAAGGCATTTGCTTTGTACCAGAGTGAAATTTAATGGAATTTTCAGAACTGAAACCCAGTGACATAGGATTTGCTGAAATTAGGTTGCTGTGGTCAGAGTATGTTTCATCTTAAATAAGTAATATTTTCATTCTTTCTAGTTCTACTATCTGTTGCATATATGGACTACATTCTGGAGCACACCTGGACTCCTCAATAAACTCTCTGTCATATGTAAAGGACCAGGATGGGGTCCAGGAAAACCAAGGCTTGGATTAAGGGAAGAAATCCTAGAAGTGAGTAGAGTTCACAGGTTTGGTGATGGCAGGAACTTATCTTACACGGTCAGATCAAAAGCCAGTGTATATGTGTGCTGTCTCTATGCAAATTAAAACACAAACACAAAATGATGTTTTCTTGGACAACTATAATTATGTGGTCTGTGATTTTTTGAGTGTACACAAAGTAGGGGTTCTTAAAGGGGGGCTGTTCCTTCCGGCAAAGATTGGCTTTTAACCAAGAGCACAGCATAATGGGCAGAGCAGGAGGGGCTGGTTCAGAAACGTCTGCAGATTCACACGGCTCAGCCACAGAAATCGCGAACAGCAGAGATTCAGGCAACACTCACAGTGATTCCCTCTCACCTTAGCTTTGCTTATGAAAGTCAGACGGTTCCAGAAAGGGACGTCTGGGATCCCGCACCAAGGGTATGACGAGGGTAGATTAGAGCCCTGTCCATTCTATAGCAGCAGCATTCAATACAGTAGTCACATTATTCCCTTCAGGTAAGAAATGTAAGGTGTTAACTTGCTGGAAATAGCAAGAAAAAAATCAGTTTTAATCTGAGATTCCTCCTTCAGGAATGAAAAAGCCCATTTTGTTTTTCCACTCATTTGAACTATGTTAAAATTCATGATCAGGCTGATAGTTTTTAATCACGGTATAGAAACAATCCAGATAATCAACTATACTATACTGTAAAGAGAACTATAGGTATACAATTCTGTATTTTATTTACATAATGTTTTTTTTTTAAATTTCTTACCCGAATAAGACTTTTTACTACCTGGTAACCAATGGTGTGGTGATAGAATTTCCTGGGCATTTTGGTTATAGTCACAATCTAATCACCAGTAAAGTTGACATAGATGAAACTAATTTGCTTATTTAAACATTTTCTGTTTTTTTTTTCTTTTTAAAATTTTTTAGGGTTATCACTGCCTTCTGGTGGTCATGGGAGCTACCTAGTGCTGCTCCTGAGAGCCGCCACTGGATTTGAACCACCAAGCCCGCGGGCTGCAATTCCGCACTCAACCACTTATGCCACTGAGGCTCAGCCACTAATTTGCTTATTTCAGTTCCAAAAAAATCTTTGTTTCTGCTTCATTTATATCATTTGTTGTTTTTTTAAAAAATAGAAAATGATATAAAGTGATTATTTGTTATGTCATATTGGAGCCTAAATCTGGAAAATAAAAATAGAAGTGCAACCTTACTGAGAAACTCGGGAGTTTCAAGTTAAATATTTCTCTTTGAGTCTTGATTGCCTTCCCTACACAAAATAGCCTTGATTTTTCTCTTTTGCTTTGCTTGCCTAAGTGGTCATGGTTATAATAGCAGGAGGAAGAGATACGGCCTAGTCACTCTGTCCTTTTTTATCTTCAGTTCATATCATATGCGCAGAGTGCTCAACCGATTCTCCACTTGCTCTTCAAAACCACAACCAGCCAGCTGCCATTGAGTCAACTCTGGGGAGCTCATTTGTGTGAGATCGGAGCTGTGCTTTGTGTCACAACTGATCTCTCTGTCACACCCTCGTCATTGGCTGGCATTCCAAAAGTAGATAACCCATTGCTCCTGCCTGCAAGTACACTCCCACCTCCCACCTTCTGGTTAGCCTCTGAGGACTACTTCCATTATCCATTGTCCTGTAAGAGAGACCAAATCAAAGCTGCAATAACCTCACAGGAGAAAAGAGGCTCCTAGTTTTTCATACTATGTAAAACCTAATTTAATGATCTAATTTTCATTTGGGATGGGTACGGTAGACTATCAATCTAAATACATTTTTACCTCTGTGTTCCTAAGGATGAATTTCAATACAAATATGCTAAGGAACACCATGGAAAGGTTTTTCCTTGTCATCCTAGGTCACAGGAAAAGAAGCTAACCTTCTCATCTTCAGCCTCTCAGCTGCTGAAGATAGAGGGTGCTGTTGAAGTGACTTTGATGCTAATAATCTATCAGGAGACCTTTTCAACTCAAGCTGTAAGTAATGCATACTTCAAATAGCAACATGCATATAAGATAAAATGTCTCTTATTTCACTTGAAAATGAAAACAAGCTCGAGTGACTAGGTTCTAATCTTGCTAAAACTTTGGCAAGATCTCACATTTAAACAGGGGAATTAATTTGCTCAGATTACTAAATATATGAATTATGTGTAAAGTACTTCTGTTAACATGTTCACTATATTGTATAATATTGTATAAATATTCAAAAAGAAAATATGATCTACAAATAAGTTATATAGTAAAACACCTTAAAATGTGTTGGGGAAATGGACCCATGTCTAGACAACTCACTCCTTTAGAACTTCCCTAATTAAATGATTTGAAGAATTCCATGTAGTAAACTAACATATAGTAAACTTCATTCTCCCAAAGGTATCTAAATTATTTAATTTATCTTATGTAAACTTAGAGTCCTAGATCAGTATTTAGAATCTGGATTATAGTCCAGACTATACCATGTGGTAGTCCCTTTCAACCACATAAGACTATTCAAGCTGCCTATATTTTGGAAAAAATAAAAATAACAGTTGATGGTTCAAACCCAATTATGATTCATAGTCACCTCAATTGCAATAGATTGGCTGGGATAATGCATTAGGATATAAAAGTGAAACATTATTATCTTATGTCATGCTGAATGACATTGAGTTAAAAAAATACATGACAAAAAAGTTATCTCCAGCCAAGAATACTGTGAATGTCTTTTTTAAAAAAAGGTAGTAAGGGTAGAGGAACAAAGTAAAGGAGTGAAAATAACATTAGGGAATAATGAATTCAAGCAAAATAAATTATCTTTTTCAAAAAGTAAGAGGAGCTGTGATGTGCACTGTATACTTGTAAAACCTGCATAAATAATATAATTAATCAAAATGCATAATAAATAGATATGAGACAGTATTATATTCCCAACATAGAAATACTATGAGATTGTTTTAAACAATTAAATGTAGCATGTTCATTTTTGCACAATAATCCACTGTACTAAATCCATATGAATTATATAGTGAATGCAAAATTTTCCAGAGTTCTCCCCAGAAAATTTCTTCTTACATTATGGTCTTGATAGCTAACTCAGAAATCTACTCTCAGCCAGTCATTAGCAGTAGATAATCTATTATCAGTGAATGAATTAAGTTAACCCTAAATCAGGCTTCAGGTATAGAAAGACCCCTCTTCCCTCCTGGATAGATTCAAGGCAACATTATTGTTGTGTGCCAGGAAGGGGTTCAACTCACTGTCTCTACAGGACCCAGTGGAATGGTCTCAGAGCATCTCTGTGGCTGGGATCTACAGGATCACATTTCCAGGCTGTTTTCTCCCCTAGAACCATTGATCATTTCTATTTGCAAGCAAGTGTCATATCGCTGTGCCTTGGAAGTTTTAGAATGAATGTTAGTATTGAAGAAATTTAGTGGTTATTTTCTGTGTGAGGATCCAGGAACATATGCCACGACATGTTTTACTAAACAAAGTTGGGATGACAGTTTACTTATTAATTTTTAATAGAGAGTACTGAAAAATATACTGGAAAATCGAGTTTACTATATTTTTTTACTATTATTTTTTAAATCATCTTATTGGAGGCTCATACATCGTTTCTCACAAAACATAAATAAACATACTGTGCCAAG
The DNA here is from genome assembly GCA_004026705.1 of Nesogale talazaci. Classification (NCBI taxonomy): domain Eukaryota; kingdom Metazoa; phylum Chordata; class Mammalia; order Afrosoricida; family Tenrecidae; genus Nesogale; species Nesogale talazaci. The sequence goes on from PVJH01034544.1 coordinate 15,904, forward strand.
CACCCTCACATGTCCACTTCTATTATTGTTCTTCAATTGTCCGCCTTTTCCCTTTAGCCCCTAGTATTGGCTTTTCCATCTCTTCCCCTGCTCTCTCCTCCCCACCAACCCTCAATACTTTATATATTGTTATTGTTCTGTCATATCTTACACTGCCTGACCTCTCCCGCAACCCACTCCTTTGATGCCCATCCTTCAAAAAGCTTACGTATATATCCTTGCAGTTGGTTCCCTCTCTCTACCCCACCTTCTCTCTACCCTTACGTCATCTCCAATCTAACCATTGGCCCGAAGGGGCCCATCCATCTTGATTTCCCTGTACCTCCAGCTCCCCTCTATACTAATGTACATTCTCCAGTCCTTCTGGATTTGTAATGTGGAGTTGGGACCATGATGGTTGGGGGGAGGAAGCCTTCAGGAACTAGAGGAAACTTGTATGCATCATCACTGCCCAGCTGCACCTTGACTGGTCTGTCTCCTCCCTGTGACTCCCCTGTAAAGGGATAACCAATTGCCCACCAGTGAGCCTTAAGTCCCCATCCTGCTCTCCCCCTTATTCATAATGATGTGATTCTTGTTCTTTGATGCTCGATATCTGCTCCCTTTGGCCCTTCTTGATCACGCATGCTGGTGTGCTTCTTTCATGTGGGCTTTGCTGTTTCTGCGCTGAATGGCGACTCAATTATCTTCAAGTCTTTGAGACTCCAGGCATTCAATCATTTGGTAGCTGGACACCATTGTTTCTTCTACTCTGCTTGCCTCTGTATCCATTTGTTTAGCATTTTAAGGGAAGCTATTTTATTTTATTTTGTTATTTTTTTAATCATTTTATTGGGGACTCATGCAACTCATATCACAATCCATATATATATATCCATTGTGTCAAGCACATTTGTACATTTGTTTTGAAAGCTCAAAACATTTGCTTTCTACTTGAGCCCTTGGTATAAGTTCCTCATAGTCCCCACCTCCCTCATGAACCCTTGATAATTTATAAATTATGAATATTTTATCATGTCCTATACTGTCAGATGTCTCCATTCACCAACTTTTCTGTTGTCCGTCCCCCAGAAAGGGGATTATATGTAGATCCTTGTAATTAGTCCCCCTTTGTACCCCACCTTCCCTCCTGGTAGCTCCACTCTCACTCCTGGTCCTGAAGGGATCATCTGTCCTGAAGCCCCTGTGCTTCCAATACCTATCTGTACCAGTATACATCCTCTGATCTAGCTGGATTTGTTTTAAAGGACTGGAATAAAGCTAGTGCGGGGGGGGGGGGGAGAATAAGCATTTAATTACTAGAGGAAAGTTGTATGTTTCATCATTTCTACATTGGATCCTGACTGGCTCATATCCTCCTCGGGACCCTTCTGTAAGGGGAGGTTCAGTTGCCTACAGATGGAGTCTGGGTCCCCACTCCACACTCCCCCAATTTACAATGATAAGTTTTTTGTTCTTTGATGCTTGATACCTGATCCTTTTTTAACAGTATGAAATTATTTGAGTGATTAAGTCATCCATAATTATTTGTGTTTCTGCATTCAATGGTAGGTAGCCTGTGCTGTTATCTATGGTGCAGCTGACATTTAAATATAACCAAACTCACATGTGGTTTCCATTTTCTTATGGTTTTATAAATGGTGAAGTGGATTTCCAGATTACAGGAGAAAATTGTTTTTTTTCCCATTCTGTTCTCCATTTTGTATTAGAGAAAAGAAATATGGAATTACATGGCCAGAAATATTTTGATCTGGCTTATTATTTGCTATTTTATGTATATATACATATATATGTATACAGCTACAACTAATGTTGAAACCATGTCCATTGTGATAACTTTGATGTTTTCTTTACCCCACAAAGAGACAAACTTTTGAGCCAAGCATTTATTTCAACAACAAACCTTTCACAATAGCAGCATGAAGCACATCATACTGAACAGCACACATATGAACATCAAACTTCCAGAATGGTTAGATAAGTTACTTGTTTTACTGAAAACCTCCTGATAATCTCCTTGAGTACCGTATAATGACACATCATTTGTCATCCTTTTTCTTTAAGAAGATTATTTTAATTTGTTCATATCAACTATGATTAGAATGTTCATGGAGTCCTTTAGATATTTGAATGAAGTTAGGGAAAAGAAGGGTGTATAAATATCCATGTCTTATGATAATGATCAATGTTGAGTGCACTTTGTTTATTCTATAATGCTGAATCGATTTTGCAGCATTAAATTCTCTATGGTGCCAAGTAAAAGCCATAGATGATAAACCAAAGAGTGCATCTGTAAATAATTACTAGAAATAAAGATGCAGTATTAACTTTTGTAATTTGATACACAACACCAAACTCAAGGGCATCAGTTGTTTTTGACTTATAGCAGAGTCAGACTGCCTCACAAAGTCTGAAGGCTGGATCTTTGAAGATGCAGACGGTCCCATCTTTCTCCTTGCAGAGAGGCTAGTGATGCCAGTGGTCACTCTTTGTGTTTGCAGCTCAGCACGTCAACGACTGGAACCAGGACTTCCATAGGTTGCTGTTCTGAGATGAAATTGGCTTTCACTCTTACTGAGTTTATATTTATACAACAGAATGAAATAGTGCACAGTCCTCACAATCTTTCATGTGGGAGACCATGATCACATGCTATTAAAAATATGAGGGCATGGGTCAGATACATCTTAGTTCTCAGTGACATCTTTGTGCTTTAACACTTTTAAGATGTCTTGTGCAGCATATTTGTCTGAAGCAATATGTTTTCTGTACATGGGTGAAGTGTGTGTTTTTATTTCCCACACCGTCTTGTTAGGAGCTAAGTCAGACATCATGTCACTTCTTCGTTCCATCACCTCAAGCAGTAGTTACAATTACACCCATCATCAGTTTCACAGATTTTCTTTCTTCTTGAGCTGCTTCCTATCAGTTCCCTTCTATCCCCCAGAAATCCTTCTTATAATTGTTTTTTCTGTAGGTTCATCAAGTCTATACCAAAAAAGAACCCAGAAAAAATACATAACAAGGATTCAAGAAGGTTATGCCACAATAACAAAATACATCACAGACAAACCCCAATGTGAAAAAAATCATGAAAATATGAAAATCAGATGAAGCCCCGCATGTATCAGAAGGAAATCAAGTGATAAGGTTTTAACCATACAAATGAGCTTTATCATTTTGATCCACTGTCACCATCTCTCCAATACTTTCTGTTTGGTAGTCAGTTTATACCTGTCTCTCCCTTATTTGTACATGGAAAGCACCGGAGGCTTATTTTCGGTGTAGATCTCACAAATGTATTTGGGGATTTCACTGTCACCCACAGCCTCCTGCAAACCCAAATTTCTCAATTTAAGCTCTCAGTGTATTCCATCCTCCAGCTTTGTATTACATACATTAGGATCCTTGGGTCAGGCACGTTGGTATGCCTCTTCCATGTGGACTTAGTTGACATCTCACTTAGATGGCTGCTTGTTTGGAAACAGTCCTTTAAGACCCAGCTGCTATTCCACCTGATAGCTGCGCACCGTTGCCCTCACACTCGTCCCCTCTGGGTTCCGCTCCTGAGAGCAAGTATTGAGCAGGCCATGTCATAAGGACTAATAGTTCTTAGATAGGAGTGAAGATTAAGTCCGACCCCAAAATCTATTCTTGGATCTATGTTTTTTTATCTGCCTCCAACTCCCCTTAGAGTCCTCCTTATTAATTTAATGTAAAGAATCTTATTGATTATCTCCCTGGAACATAAGGATCTTCTCTTAATAGTGTAACTGACTAGCCAATGTTACTAACTTTAAAAACATGGTTGAGAGAGGGAGACTTAACCGGTGTTGATTAATTACTAATCACAACATTTGAATTATTCACTTGTGCATAATGCATCGTTTTATGGCCAGATGCTATTTATAGAACCAATGAGAATTCTTTATCAGGCAACATTTACAATAATATTCACTGACAATGTCAATCACAGAAGAATACATATCTTACTACAGCAAGTAGGGTACTGATGTACTAAGTCATGTTGGCCTGCGTTCTGACAGTATAAAAATCTTGGCATAGTTGTTTTCTGCTTCTTCTCAAACCATGTAATTTCAGTCTTCCGTCAACAAATTACAGGTGTGTTTGCAGTAGAGCCTAGTTTATCCAGTGTAGTGTAGATTCCACACTAGAGCCCTGTTTTAAGGTCTCTGGAGTGTGCTATGCACATGGAAGACACAAGTGTTTTCTGGCACTTGGCCTGGGTCCCCACGGGGTGTATATAAACTTGAAAAAATGAGTCCTTTGCAGGACATATTATCAGTCCTACCCCCCTCTGCAGATCCTTAAAAGCATTTTTGTCTCTCCCCCCCCCCACTTTGGCAGTAGGTCCTCCACCTTTTTTCTACCAACAGCCATTGACTGCTACTTCTAACACATTGATTGTGGTTCCAGGCAAAATGAAATCCTTGAAAACTTCAATCTGTTCCAAATGTATCCGAGTGCCTTTCAGTGCTTCCTTGTGAGGATTTTTTGCCATTACCTTGAGGAGTAATCCACTGAAGTTAATACTTAACCTTTATCAATATTTTGAGCTCTCTCCATTTTCAGAAAACAAGTTTACTTTATATACAAATAAC
>PVJH01034545.1:0-20839 GCA_004026705.1 Nesogale talazaci
GGGAAGGCGGGGAGTGCGGGGTGCGTGTACCCGGTCCGGCGGGGACAGGACAGCGCGCGCGGACCCGACGGGCACTCACCCTCCTTGGCCCGCTTCTTCCGGGACAGCGTGCCCCCCAGCTTGCCCAGAAACGACTCATCCTTCTTCATCCTGAGTGGCCGCGGGGCCGGCGGGCGCGGAGGAGCGGACGACATGGGTCACCGGAGTCGCTTAGCCTGGGAGTGAAGGCCAAGAGGGCGCGGCCAGCTCGCCAGCACAGCCTCCGCCCCCACCCTGGTGGCGCCCGCCGGGTCACTGGAGTCCCGGTGGGCGGGCAGCAGCCAGACTGTGACCCGGGCTCCAGCGGGGTTGCGTCTGGCAGCACCAGCCTCCCAGGGGCTTCAGCTCCCAGAGCCCACAGTTCCTCTCACTGGCTGCTCTCTTCCTTCTCTCCTGGCCTGCGGGAGCCCCCAGTCCACTGTAGTGTGACTGCAGCTGTGACCCCCAAATCCAACAGAACCCACTGAGATTGGAGCTCTCGGGGAGCCTGTGGACAGAAAGGAGAGAGTTCCCCTGGGGTTTCTGCGCCTGTAATCTTTGGGGACCCGGCTCCCTCATCTTCCTTCAGAGGAGCAGCTGTTCAGTTTGAATTTCCACAGCCCCGCTGCAAACCCACCACCAGGGCCTGTCCTGGAAGGTCAAATCCATCCAATAGGACACAGGGATCTTTTCATCTGTTGGGGTGTCCCCAGAGCCAAGTCTGGAGAACAAATGATGTGGGCATCATGGGTGGCAGAGAGGGGACACAGTCAGCAGGACCAGGGTGCACAGGACTAGAGGACTCAGAATTCTTTCTGGGAGGGGTGTGTCCTGAGCCACTAGGAACAGCTGCTGGCCCCTGCACCCAGGGCTGGGCGAGGCGGGAGGAAGAGGAGATGGAATTGGCCAGCCATGTCCCCTGTGTGGAGACCAGAGGTCTCCCACCTGGTCTCAGTCCTGTGAAAACCTCCCTGGCAGTGCCAGGTGGTCCCTGGTTCTCCAGCTTCTTGGCAGCTCTCATGGGGCATCCATTTTCCCCACGAATGTGTGTGCACCCATGCCTGTGGGTGCATGTACACACTCGCGTGTCTGCATTTATTTTTTTTCATTTATGTTGCAATCATGTTATGGGGACCCATACAACTCTTCCCACAATCCACACATCCATGCAGGGTGTCAAGCACATCTGTACATGTGTTGCCGTCATCATGATCAAAACATTTTCTTTCTACTTGAGCCCGTGGTATTAGCTCCTTAATTTTCCCACTTTCTCCCCACCCATCCTCCCAAACACAAAGTCCTTCTCCAGGGCCTGGTCTTTCCCGAGAACACGTCCAAGCGCTGTGAGATGGCATTTTGCCATCTGGCCTCTCGGAGCCCTCTGTGACTCTTTATGTGACTAGAACGCCTCCTCTTTCCCCCGAGGAACGTCCAGTCCACAGGCCCTAGAAGACCCTCGAAATCTTCAACACCAGGGGGCATCGCCCGCTGAGCCACAGAGAAGTAGTCCCTGCCCTCCCCTGAGGGGTGAATTTGTGAGGTGTTCGACCAGGACGGCTTTCCCAGAGTGCTGCAGCCAAATGACTCTTGACAGGAAAAAAGGTCCCCCACCCCCCACGGCCACCCCCACTGGCATAAGCAGGCTGGTCCTGTTCTCAGGCAGAGGATCAATCACATCCCCTCTTCTCAGGTAGGATCCGACTGGCGCACAGCTGCGCAGTGGGGTGGCCACAGCTGAGCGTGCTGTTCACGGCGGATTGACGTCACCTTGAAAGTGGCCAGACATTCCTCTACCTTCCGACCTCGTGGATGCTGCTCTAACACCAGCCCTCCCTCCCTCCTCCTCTCCCAAACACCCCACTGCCGTGACTCTCGCTGCCACCGAGTTAATGCCCACTCGTGATGAGCCCCACCGTGGGTTCCCATGGCTGTTTGGGTTTCTTTGTTTTGTTTTTTAAATCATTTTGTTAGGAGCTTGTACCACTCCTGTCACAAACCATCCATCCATCTGTCGTGTCAAGCACATCTGTACATTTGTTGCCATCACCGTTTTCAAAACATTTTCTTTCTACTTGAGCCCTTGATATCTGGTCCTCATCTCCCCCCTCCCTCATGAACCCTCGATAATTTATAATATTTTTTTCATGTCTTGCACTGTCCAATGTCTCCCTTCACCCACTTTTCAGTTGTCTGTGTCCCTGGAAGGGGATGATAGATAGGTAATTGTGGTCAGTTCCCTCTTTCTCCCCTGACCTTCCCCTTCCCCTCCTGGTATAACTACTCTCATTATTGATCATGAGGGGTTTATCTGTCCTGGATTCCCTGTGTTTCCAGCTCTGATCTGAACCTGTGTACATGCTCTGGTCTAGCCAGATTTACCAGGTAGAATTAAGGTCATGATCGTGGGGGAGGGAGGGAATAAAGGACTAGAGGAAAGTTGTATGTTTCAACAGTGCTACACTGCCCCCTGACTGGCTCATCTCTTCCTGTGGCCCTTCTATAAGGGGATGTCCAGTTGTCTACAGATGGGCTTTGGGCCTCCGCCCCACACTCCCCCTCATTTGCTCTGAGCCCCGATTAACTGTCGCTGGAAGCAGAAAACCCAGTCTCTCTCCCTCGGAGCTGCTGGTGGTCTCCTTTTAGTCCTCAGCTCAGCACGGACCCACGACACCGCCAGACTCCTTAACTTCTGTGGCAGGGCTTGAGAAATCCATTGCCACCACAGCAAGGAACTCACCAACTGTACACGCAATTCTGGGGAGTTACAGCTCTGATGAGAAGAGCTCGGGATGCAGTTGTCAGTCCGCACCATTCCTACTCTGCGTGTCTTCAGACAAGGCTCCCCTTGGCCCTCAGTCCTTTGACTGGGCCTCTATCCTATTCAGATAATGTGACAAAACTCCTTTAGGGCTGCCATTAAGTGCCCAAAGGACATGCCACTCTTGCAGAAGCCTCTGCCTAAACTCCCTCAGCTCCAGTCCCAGGAGCTAGCAAACCCAGCTCCCCCAGTCAAGTGCCCAGAGAACCCCACTCTGCAAGCCGGTCCCAGATCCAAAGGCACTCACCTGGACTTGCTCTGGGGGCTGGCCAGTCCTCCCCTCCGTCCCCTGCTCTGGTTCTTGGTTGTGCTGTAGCCGTTCTGGTGTCCCAGCTGTCTCCTGGATCCAGGAGACTCGCTGCGCAGGGATCTCGGGGTCCAAAGGATACGCTCCAATCCTGGCTGTGCCCTTTCTACTAAGGAGCTCTCCCCCACCTGCTTCTGAGATCACGCCTGTTTTACCCAGCAGGATGGCCAAGCTACAATGCTGTAGCTTTGTACCAAGGACTGTGGAGCAGGGCAGGCGCCCCCCCCCCCCCAGGAGAAGGCAGATGCCTGAGAAGGAGGGAGAGTCCTTCACCCACCCTCCCAGGGGCGTGGAAGGATGGCAGGTTCAGTGGGAGCCCAAGCAGAGACAAGAGACCCAGACTGCTAACAGTCACTGAATCCTCAAATCCCATCAGCATTCCCACCTACGGCCAGCCCCCCTTCTGACGCGAACTTGTCAGGATAAAGGGCGTAACAAAGGTCAGGGCTAGGAAAACGGATCCCAGCACAGCTGCCCTGTCCATTCCGACTCCGTGGGATCGCCCAGGAAGGAATCGAACTGCCCCTGTGAGTTCCCAAGGTTGTAACTGTTCAGGGGAGCAGAAACCCCCTCTCTTTCCCCCAGAGCAGCTTGTGGTTTCTAACTTCAGACCTGGGGGCTCCCAGCCCACTACCCCACGAGAACCATAGGAAACGGCATGCTGCCTTGCCTACTGGGACCAAGAGGCCCATGTTTCTAACAGATTTGCTGTCGCAGGAGTAGGGGCTGGGGTTCTAGCACACCTTGGTGAGGGGGTAGGGAACGCCAGAGGACACGGAGCCAGCCTTGTTCCCTGGGGTCTGTGGGCCCGAGGGACACTGAGGACCGGCGAAATCAAAGCCACCGTGGCTGACTGGCAATGTTGTAGCTTTGTACCAAGGACTGTGGAGCAGGGCAGGCGCCTCCCAGGAGAAGGCAGATGCCTGAGAGGGAGGGAGAGTCCTTCACCCACCCTCCCAGGGGCGTGGAAGGATGGCAGGCTCAGGGGCAGCCCAAGCAGAGACAAGAGACCCAGACGCTGGTCCACAGCAGCCAGGTCTTGCTTGAGTGGGCAGAGAAGCTTCGCTGAGCAAAGTGAGAACCTTTCCCTCCTGGGAGCTGACAAGGCCAGAGGCTGGGGATGGTGGGTGCAGGCTGGCCAGCGTGGCTCGAAGGTTTGGTGCGAAGTGCGTGTGGCAAGGAGCATGGGCTTGGTCAGAGACCGGGAGCTTTTGAAAGCAAGGGAGCAGAGCCTGTGGGTCCACAAGGAAGCTGGGTGTTGCCAGAGGAAAGTCACTGGGCAGGGCTGAGCCCATCCCGGGAGAGGAGACAGGTGTGGTGACTTTCAGGAAGCAGAAAGATTGGGTGTAGAGCTTTGGGACAGTCACGAGTCAAGGAAGGCCACAAGGCTGACTCGGGGAGCCACATCTGGGGGGTCGCCAGTCAGGCTGGGGAAGGCGAGGTCATGGCTGTGCTTGTCAAGGTCCCAGTGGGAGGCAGGGGTAGTTACATAATGTGCTGGCAACCTGAGATTATTCAGAGTAGAGAGGTGGAGCTTAGCCTGTCAATCAGGTTGTAGTTTGATGATGTCATTTAGAGACACGAAGAAGATAAATAGCTATCTGGAGGCAGGACACACACTTGCTCCCTGGGAGAGATTCCTGCAGATAAGACATGTGGAGGTACGCTAAAGCCCTGGAGCTGGGGGAGCCACGTGGAGACCCACGCCAGCGTCAAGATGCTTCCACTGACACCGGATCCACAAGACTTTCCCCCTACTGGCCTGTAGCTTCTTACATTCAATGTCATTGCATGGCTGTCTGAGTCTAAAGAGGAATTTATGGAGTAGTATCCACATATGATGTAATATCAGGCTTATGGACTTGATCAGGTCTGGGCTGGGATGTTTTCTTAATATGAAATTGCCCTTCAATATAAGTTCTTTGTATATGTGCGTCTCCCTGGATTTGTTTCTCTAGTCAACCCAGATTAACACAGAGGGGGACAGAGTCGGCTCTCTGAGGCCTGGATGGTACAGCCACTCCTGAGGGCAGGGTGACTCGGACATCTGGGGCCTCTGGTCTCATGGAGAATCTGCAGTGCAGGATGCACCTGTACCCCTGAAGCACTTTGGAGGGGTCCATAAACTCCCCCCAAGTCCAGCCCCACTCTGTTCATTACACAGCCAGCGAGGATATTCTCAGGAAACATCAGGCAAACCAGTGCTGTCCAAGCCACCCCAGGAGTGTCCAAGGAGAACCGTGACCCCTGGGCTTCCAGGGGCTGGCTGAGCTCAGGGGCCAGGCCTTTCTTGTGAGACATTTCCACTGGGCTCAGAATGCTGGTGCCACGCTCCCCTCGGCATGTTAACTGTGTGTCTTGCATTAGAGCCTGGGCAACACCAACAGGGGAGTTAAACCGGGGCAGATTCATCCCCAAGAATCCAGAGAAAGTTGGCGTTCAGGGGATGGGGGAGTCAGTCATGTGGGCCACATCAAGCCAGACTCGCTGCCATCCGTGGATGTCCAGGAATAGCCGTCCAGTAGGACAGGGAAGCACGCCCCTGGGGGGTTCTGGGACTGTTACCCTTTTTGGGGAATAGAAAGTGTCGTCTTTCTTCCTTAGAGCCGCTGGTGGTTTCAAACTGCCAACCTTGCCATCAAGAACCCCGACCTGTAGCCACGACACCACCAGGGCTTCTCCGTGTGAGCGAGTGTCCCGTAAATACGTGGTGGCTCCCAGATTCCATCCGTGGCTCTGGCTTCTGCACTGGACCCGTCGGCGAGGCGCTGGAGAACCTGCGTCGCTGAAGCAGAAGGGAGGTGTTTGAACTGTGGGGCGAGGGAAAGTTATTGGGAGCATCACGGACGGACGGACTGCTCAGAGGACAAACCAATCTCGTCCTGGAAGAAGTACGGCCAGAGGGCTCCCAAGAAGGAAGGACGGGGAGGCTGCATCGTCCATGCTTTGCACCTGGTGTCAGGAGAGACCAGCCCCTGGCAAAGGACGCCATGCTTGGGAAAGCAGAACATCCGTGAAAAGAGGAAGGGCCTCAACCAGAGGCATCAGCCCCATGGGCGGCTGCGTGGGTGGGCTCAAACAGAGGGACAGTGGCACGGGTGGTCCTGGACCGGGCAGCGTTTCCTCCTTCCGTACACAAGGTTGCTATGGGTCGGACTGACTCAGTGACCCCTGACAACAACAGAACAAATTAAACGGAGCAGGGACACACCAAACCCTACTTTAAAGAATAAAAGGGGTGGGAGTGGGGGGGGGGACACCGCATCCTGGAAGATGTTATTGAGAAGACAGCCAGGCTCTGGTGATGGGGTGGTGGTTAGGCCAGGCCTGGCCACAGCCAGGGCTTCTCAGCAGGTGGGAAGGCGGGGCTTCCTGGAACGGTCTTTGAAAAGGGAGGTCCTGGTTGACAAGCACCCAGGTCCTCGGCTCTCAGGACTCCCCCGGCGACCGGTTGAGATTTGCGATGCTCCTCTCCCGCCCCTCCTGGGCTGATTTGGGAATCTCACACCATCTCCAGCAGAAAGCACCACCCCAGCACTTCTTCCACTTCTCCTCCACGTCTCCCATTGGCTGGAGAAGAGAAGGGTCTTCACTGGGATTGGGTGGAAAATTGCAGAGCAAATCGTGAGGTGGGGTGGGGGTGGGGCGGGGTGTTGTCTGTTTGTTTTTCAGTTCAACAACCGGGACACATTACCCTGCTTGACATGAATTACGAGGCCCATACTTCTTGTGCCATGTCCTTCCGGTGCCTCTGCTTCCCCTCTCCCACCCTCACTCTCACATCCCTCTTTCCCTCCCCCATCCTTCTTCCTTTCTCCTTTCCTGACACTGGGCCCTCTTGCTGCCCTTTGAACTCAACTCCTGATTGTTCTAAACCAGGGGTCCTCAAACCACTACCCCATGTGGCCCATGAAGGACATTTATCCAGCCCACCCGGTGTTTTTGTCGCTGCTGCCTGTTCTGCTTAGCAGCTGACTCATCCCAGATTTTGTTTATAGTTGTTTTTGTTTTTTCAACTATAGTCCGGCCCTTCAACAGTCTGAGGGACCGTGAACTGGGTCTCTGTTTAGCAAATTTGAGGACCCCTGTTCTAAGGAGTGAAGTCCCCCACTCGCACCCCAGTTACTGTTCCTCTTAAAGCCCTGCCTGTTGTTAGAGCCAAGGAGGTGGCTTAAAAAGTGATTAAGGGGCTTTGGGGAGTTCCCAGCTATCTCCAACAGACCAGGAAGCCTGGCCTTAAAAAAAAAATCATTCTTTGAGTTTTGTTCCACATTTTTCTCCCTCCGATGATGTCTTAGAATTATTGAGCCCTGGTGACGGTGTGGTTACGGGCCGGGCTGCTAACTGAGGGGTCCGCAGTTGGAAACCACCAGCTGCTGCTGAGGACAAAGACGAAGCTCCCTAGTCCCATCCGCAGTCACCGTCTGGGAAACCCACGGAGGCGGTTCTGCCCTGTCCTACAGGGTCGCTCAGAGCCAGTCAACGTGACGGGACTGTGGTCTGTTTGCTTGTTTGTCGGTGTTATGTATTGTCTAACTTGTTCTGCTCAGGACCAGATCGATTTGGGGTTTGCACAGTGATCAAAGCACCCTTGGAACTCCCACCCACCGCGCCCCTAGGCCTGGCTCCTTTTCAGAATTCCCCAGAACAGCCCCCTACACACACCATGGCCTGGTTCCTGAGGAACTCACACAGTATCCCTGTCACGCCTTCGAGGCAGAATGCAAAGCAGGGACCACTGCAATCTCTCGGGTTTTCCGTGGATAGTCTTTGGAAGCAGGGATCGCCAGGCCTTTCTTCCTCACCTGTCTTCATCATCTGGACCTCTTCACTGAAACCTCTTCCGCGTCACAGCTTCTAGGGACAGGCAGGCAGAGGAGGCTCACACATGGATGTATTGGCCGGGATCTAAATTGGGTCTCCCACGTGGAAGGTGAGACTTCTACCACACCCCTACATACACACCCCCACTGCCCCCCAGCGGGGCAATCTAACAAACATGGCTTCATCCTTGCTTCCAGGACAGCAACCCTAACTACTAACTTGAAGGTTGAAAAGTTGCTTTTTCACGATGAAGGAAGTGTGCGATGAGAGGCAAGGAAGGGTGTGAGCATGGCCCCTCCCCACATTCGAACAAGCCACACATGCACGTGGACCTGGGCCTTTGTTCCACACGCATCTTAAATTGGGGGAAGAGATACAAACCTCAGATGACAGGTGTTTGCCTGCAATAAAGGGGTTTTACTCACTCCAAAGCAGTGGTTCCCCAAGAGGTCAGTCCTACCAAGCATGACCCCGCCCCCTCCGGCCCCATCCTTGAGGAAATAGAGGGCCTTCAGGCAATGGACAGAAACAGCTGGACTGTTTCAGCCTGTTAGAACCATAAGAACATGATTCAAGGCCAGACTCCGTCTTCAGGCGCACCCTGTTGTGAGACGGGAACTCCAGCGTGCCTCTGTTACTGGTGTCATTCCGTGCGGTTGATTCCGACTCCGAGTGACTGGATGTTCAACAGAACAAGACAGCTGGTCATCCTCGTCGTGTCTGAATCCATTGTTACAGCCACTGTGTCCATCCGTCTCGGTGGGGACCCTCCCCTTATGCGCTGCCCCTCTACTTTACCAAGAACAATGTCTTTCTGCAGCGACCGATCTCTTCACAATGTGCCCAAAGCAGGTGAGATGAGACCGCACCCTCCTGGCCTCTAAGGGACGCTCTGGCTGTTGGCTGTACTTCTTCCGAGACTGATGGGCTGTTCTTGTGGCAGTCCCTCGTAGAACTTCCGACACTCTTCTCCAACACCATTGTTCCAAGTCACCGATTCTCCTGGGGTATTTTGCTTATTCGTGGTCCATCTTTCGGCTGCATGGAGAAAGACTGAAAGTACCCTAGCTTGGGTGAGACACACCTTAAACCTCAAAGTAGCAGCTTTGTTTTGCGACACTCGGAAGAGGTCTTCTGCAACACACTTGCCCCTTGCAACGCATCCCTTGTTCTCTTGATGGCTGCTTCCACGAGTGGTGAGTATGGATCCAAGCAAGACGAAATCCTTGACAACTTCAACCTTTGCTCTATTTTTCATAACAGAATCGACGGTCTACAGGAGTCCATTGGGGTTTTCTTTACATCAAGCTGTCATCCATATGGTAGGCTGCAGTCCTTGGTCTTGCTCAGCAAACGGATTTGGCAACACTGAAAACTTGAGAAACTGTGTTCTCTCCCACAGGCTGCTAGTCCAGCCCAACAGCTTAGCACAGGCAAAAACAAAAAAACAAAAAAACCCGTACGGCCAGCCTTGTGGCCGTCATTCTGATCATCTGAACACGATGAGCTCAGGTGCAGCTGCCCAGGCCTGCATCACCCCCATCACCTTGGGATGCCTAAGGTCTTTGGAAGAGCAATGGCCAGGCCTTTCTTCCTAGTCCCTCTTAGTCTGGAAGCTCAGCTGAAACCTGAAGCTCAGCATCACAGCACCACCCGAGCTTCCGCGGCCAGCCGGGCAGGAGCTGTGAGTGAGCGGTACCGGTCAGGATCCCATCTGGGGCACGAAGGATGAGGATTCTGTCTCGGAGCTACCATCGCACCCCCCCTCCCCCCAACACAGCCTTCAGAGAAACATAACGAGGTCAGAGAAGAGACAGACCAGTCCGTCTATTCGTACAACAGGTGGCCACCGAAAGAGCCAGCCCCTGGCATTGACAACGACATGGGTGCGGTTCAGAAACCCCGGGTGGCACGATGGCTCTGACAGGCTCAGAGTCCGCACCGTAAGGACATGCTTCACTGCAAGTTCAAGACCGGGCAGCCTCTTCCCCAGGGCGGGAGGGCTTGCTCAGGTGCGACGACAGCCGTAAGGACGGTTCGTTCACGTGTGCCGAGTGAGTCGGAACCAATTTGATGTCTCCTGGCAACCACAGCAACAATAAGCTGTGTCTGTTCCTGCAGGTGGGGGGGGGGGGTCTGGTCCAGATATAGAGAGCAGAGAACTCTCTGGGCTGGAAAGGTCCCACACCTTGGTCTAGTTTGTGGCCACGCAGGCACACACACACTAAACGCCATCAGATCCTCCAGTGAAGACAGATGCCCTCCACAGGGAATAACACCCAGCTGTTAAGTATCGTGCGGTGGTGACACCGTCTGACCAGGGAGAGAGCGTCCTGCAGGGGTTTTCGAAGGAGAAGAATGAGTCTGTCTGCTTCCACAAAGGTTTGCTGCCTCGGAAACCCACAGAGACTGCTCGACTCCATCCTAGGGGGTCATTCTGAGCTGCTGCTGGCTCAGTGTTCGGCTTTGTTTTGTTTGCACCCTGACCGTGGGGGGTGGTGGTGAATGGCGTGGCACAGTGGCTGCTACTGCGGGCTCAACCCTGACGGGGATGGTGAGGATAGTGAGGATGTGATGTTTCCTTCTGCTGTGTGGAGGGTCCCGATGGGTCCGTGCCCACCCAATGATGGCCCCTTAGGCCATCCGTCACAGCCCGGTAACTGTTGGGTCTTCAGGATGTGGGTCGGAAGGGCCTTGGCACCCTTACTTGTTTGCTATTTTATTTCAGGCCTCTGGCGGGTGAACCGGGTGAAGGTCACAACGTGGCTTCTCCGTCTTACGTTCAATAGCTTACGCATAGTCTGACTCTGCTCACACCTCCCCACCCCCTCTGTTCCCACCCCCGTTCCTTAGCCCCTGCCTCCCTCTTTCCTTTCCTCCTCTTGTCTCTCCTGACCCTCTGAATTTTGTTCTTCACATAGAGTCTGAATTACTGGACACTTTTCTACCTTTCCCATTTCTACAACATGTCTCGACTTGACCTCTAGGTTCTAAAGTCCGTTGCAATGGCGACACACAAACTCACTGACAAAACCCACACTGCGAGGGTTTACTAAGGACGTGTGCAGGTGAGAAGCGCTCAGGGGAGCTGTTTACCGAGACCTGTAAGGAAGCCTCAGGTCTGTTGATGGCTGAGGATGGATGCCCACGGGGACAGACCACTTTGCTGGACACCTCAGTCTGAAGTCATCCCTGGGTCAGCAAACCCAGTTCCCCAACTGAAGTGCCCAGAGGCACCCCCTCCAGGAAGCCTCAGCCTGCAGGTGCTCAGTTCCACTTCCGTGCGTCAGCAGGTCCAGCTCCCCCAATGAAGTGCCCAGAGGCCCTCCACTCCACAAGCCAGCCTCCTGCACACGGTCCCTCAGCTTGACCTGCCCTGTGAGTTGGGAAGCCCCTCACTCTGTGCCCTGCTCTGGCTCCTGGTCCTGCTCCTGGCCCTCTGCTGGTCTACCTGTCAGCTCAATCCCCAAGGGTCACTGTGCAGGGATCTTAGGCCCAGTGGATTTGCTCCCTTCTGGCTCTGACTGGACATGAAGGGGCTCCTTGTATACCCAGCTGGATGGCACTTCTTCTTACCAGATCTTTGCAGGGAGAAGAGCTACACTGAATTACTGCCTTACTATCTTATATGGTGGATGGACCACATGGGGGTAAATTCAGTCCACTTCTGAAGTACCACTGAAGTACTTGCCAGGAGTAGAAGTAGGGAACGGGGTATCCCTCAGTCTCTCTGTCCAATAACCTTGGTCTGTCTTAGGGCTTTGAGTCCTGCTTCACAGTTTCCACCACTCTACCCAGGACCTTCTGATGTGACCCCATTCAGAGCGACAGCTGGGCGCCACCTCATTCTTCTGGTCTCTGGGTTGTGGGGACCAGTGGCTGAGTGGTCACCTGTCCATCAGATCATGGTTTCCAAGTGCAATCCAATGCCCACCACCCTTCTTTGCTCCCCAGCTTTCAAGGCCTCAGCCACTGCTCACCGAATGGGGTGCAGAGCACCGTCTTGGCTGGGGTTCAAGCTTCCTGGAGGAAACCAACCACCAGCCCCTCTTCTGGGAACCCCCGGGTGAGTCCACAATGGCAGCCTCTCACCTCCCAGTCAAGGGCTTCGTCCATGCACCACCAGGCCTTCTGAGGCTGACAGGACAGAGATGACGTGAATAAGGTGACATCCCTCATAATGTCCAGTCTCTCCCTGCCACCCCCGCCGCCACCGGCCCCAGCAGTAGGTCCCCATGACAGCCAGGTGAATGGCTCTAGGGGAATGTTCAAATCTGCATGCTGCACCCCCACCCCCCCTTCCCTGTAAGATAGGCTCTTTTTTTTAATTTTTATTAAGCCATTATCTTTCAGAAACAAAAATACAGCCATTAGCCAGCCGGGAGGGCGAGGACGCTCCTTCAATGAAGTCTGCAGTTGGTGAAATGCTTCCTTGCGAAGTTCATTGCCAACAGCCCACCCCCACCCTACTCCCCCAACCCCCCAGCAATTACCGAAGCATTGCGTGTGCAGAGAAGCTATGGAAGCATTTAATTGCTTCATAATGGAGAAAGGGCCTTTGTTCCTTGGGGGGGGGGGTGGAGGGGAGGTGGGAGGGGTGCTTGGCACAGGAGCTGGCTGCACCTTGAGTGTCATCTCCCAGCAGCTGCAGTCTGTCCCTTCTCAGGGAGCCTCGTCTGTCCCTTCTCAGGAAGCCTCACGGGCTGCCTTCTTCCCTGTTCCTGTGAGAGTCGACGGCTGTGCTCACCCCGAGGGAGATGGTGGTAGCGACACGGCCCTCCGCCACGTGGAACTCCTGGGCGGGTGGCGTGTTCACCAGCCCAGCTGGGACACGGATGGGTTTTCTGAAATATCAGCAAAGCTCTGAGAGGGAAAAGGGTAGGGTGGGCTTTCTGGTTATATTAGCAACAGACTCTTCCCTGTGAGTTGAGAGCCAATGAGACTGCAGCGGGGTTTTGTCCCCCAAAGACCCACAGGTGAGGCAGGGCTGGCAGGTGGAACCAGCTGGTGATTCCCAGGCTTCCCGTCGGTGGGGGAGCACATGGTGGGCACACTCATCTGCCCACCAGGAAGGTGGAGGTTGGACTCCACCCAGGAGAGTCTCAAAGGAAAGGTCTTGTCAGCCATGCTCTGGAGGAGTCCCTGAGCCCCCAGACTCTGAACCATGTAATGGGGTGCGTGCAGCCCCACAACTCTGAATCATGTAAGGGGGCCCACCAGTCAGGGGACTCCATGGCCCTGGCGTATGAACCTTTATTAAGGTGAGTTTCAAGGACCTGGTCTGGAGGAATGGAACGCGAACTTCAGGGTCAGCTTTTTCCCCCGTGGCTAGGTGCCATCAAGTGGGTTCCAGCTCATGGAGGCCCAGTATGAACAGAGAGAAGCACCGTTCCGTCCAGTCCTACCCTCACCATAGCCAGGCCGGAGATCGCAGCTGCAGCCACGGTGAATGTCCATCTCGTCCAGAGGCTTCCTTTTTCCCTGGCCTTCCTCTTGACCATGGGCGGTGTCATCCTCCAGGGGCTGCTCTCTCCTGGACACAGGTCCAGGTGTGTCAGATGAAGCCTCACCCTCCTGCCTCTCAGGAGTCCTCTGGCGGTGCTTCCCCCGAGACTGACCGGTGTGCCCTTCGAGCCGTCCGTGGCACATCCACGAGTCTCTGCCATGTGCATCGCTCCTTCTTGGGTCTCCCTCGTTCACGGTCCAGTGTCCACATCAGACGAGACGATGGGAAATGCCCTGGTGGGGGTCAGGCCCCCAGGGTCATCTCCCTGCTTCCCAGTCCATCGGGAGAAGTCTCGCGCCACAGGCAGACTGTGTGGCTTGATGGCATCGAGTTTGGTTTGGTCTTTACACCCCGTGGAGAGTGGATTCGCCATCTCGCTGAAGCCCACTCCAATCTGAAGTTTGGTCTTATTTGCACAAAGGAAACGTCGAGTCAAAGAAGTTGTGTACGTGTGTGTGCTGACATAAAGTATCGGACAGGGGGGTGGGGGGATGTCAACACACACACACACACACACACACACACACACCATTTTTTCAGAGCAGATTAGGAGAGATTGAGACAATGAGGACTCCATCATTGTCTAAGGACCAGACCAAACTCACTGCCACACAGCCATCCATCCTGCTGCACAATGACCCTCTAGGACAGGCTGGAATAGCGCCTCTGGGTCTCTGAGGCCGGGCACCTTTCCAGCGGTACAGAGCCTCATCTTTCTCCCAAGGAGCGCCCGCTGGTTTCGAACTGCTTGCCTTGTTGTCGAAGCCCAACGTGTACCCCCCACTCCTGCCCCAGGCGCCCCATGCACAGGGCTCCCCACGCTCAGGTTTGTGAAGTACGCTCTCCACCTTGCAGGCCCGAAGCTGCTCCCCTGGGTGCCAGCAGGGAGCAGACAGACAGACGGCTGAGCAGGTGGCCGCCGTGGGTGCTCTTGGATGGGGAAAGCGTTGTCGGTTTCGCACAGGCTGCCAAAACCGCAGATCCGCCAGGGGATCCGTCACACGCGGGAGAAGGCTCGTCCAACATCAGTGCTGTTTAAATATTTATAATGAAGAACTGTTAACATACAGAGCTTCACTGCTGCCGTGCCCTCCAACGGAGGGCGGGGGTGGGGTGTTCAGCCTGTGTCCCTGGGGCGGGAGACCCAGGCCAGTGTGACCATCACTATCACGTGTCCTTGGAGCGACCGGACAGGACAGGATGGAACTGCCCCTGTGGTTTCTAAGACTGTAACTCTTTAAAGGGTCAGACAGCCTCCTCTTTCTCCCACAACCTGGCTGGTGGGCTTGAACTGCTGGCTCTCGTGGGGAGCAGAACAGCTCATAACCCATTAGGAATGGCTGGACGGCTGGATGGCTTGGGGGTATTTTTTGGAGGGAGTGGTCAAACATCAGAGTCGACTCCAGGGAGACACGCTGCTCGGCTAAAACGTGTCCATGGCTAGACCCACAGTTCTCCCCCAACCTGAAAAAAGGAAGAGGACAAAAGGGAGCCTGGTCCCCTCCCAGCCATTGCCTTGGCCGCTGTCGTCACACGCATTCGCAAAGGTGTGGGAACAGAGCAGACGGTCTGAGCATTGCGGGGTGCGTGGGGGTGGAGATAGGGATGCAGGGGAGGGTTAGTTAGACTCTAGCTCTGGGTTCCTTCAACTTTCCCCCGTTTGGCTGTTTAGAGCGTCTTTCATGGGCCTGTAAAAGCACCAACTTAGAAATTAGCCTGCTGTCTTTGGTCAATCGTTTCATGAACCTGCCCCCCTCCAGGGAGGGCCAACACTGGCCCTGTTTGGTGAGAAGTGTGTGTGTGTGTGTGTGTGTGTGTGTGTGTGTGTGTGTGTGTGTGAAATGACTCCACTGGGAGATGGGCAAAAACACTTGTTTTCCTTTGCATGCTCGCCCCTCCCCATGTCCCTGTTTTGTGAAGCCTGGACCTGGGAGGGGCTTCTGGGGAGGTGGGCCTGGTGGCAGCAGCTACGTGGAAAGTGCCTTGTAGGGTCTGGTGGGCTGTTCCCTCTCTCTGCAGAAGGTATCTCCCTTCAAAACCTTGCCTATAAGGACTCAGTGGGGTCCCCAGAAGTGTCCTCCAGCCCCCTCCCCAGCTCACCTTGGGTCTCCCCACCCTTCCTGCCCCCCTTGCCAAAGGGCCCTCCAGCCCCCTTCTGCTTTGGGCTTATAGACATTCTTCTCAAAGAACAGCCGGCTCTCCAGCCCAGAGCTTCTCTGAGTCTGCTGTGCTTCTTCCTGCACCCCTGCACCCCTGCACCCCTGCAGCTGCTCCAGTTCAGGTCATAATGCCCACCAACCAGTGGGAACCAGGTGGCCAATCTCCTCCCTAGCCTCCTCCCAGGGACCCCCCCCCTTTCCTCCTCCTGCCTGGGGTCTTTTCTGAGGCGGTCTGTTACTCCACATATATTCCCCTGTGCTCAGGACCCCAAATCAGAGTCCCTTCCCAGACCTCTTAGACACCCAAGGCTGAGCTCCTGTGGCAGGTTTCTCAAGCCCCTCATCCCCACGTGCCCATCCCCCCCCCCAGGTGGTGGGCACCAGGGAGCCCAGACTCAGTGGTTATCTGCAGGGTCATCTCCCTCTTCATGTCTGTTGGGCAGTGTCCTCATTGAAGGACGCCGGCTGGTTCTGGAGAGATGTCAGTGCCCATGGTGGAGAACCACTGGAGTGACCACACTCTGGCCAAAGTCCAAAGCCCCAGGGCCTGTCTGGGAGAAAGGAGGTGCTTGCTTGGGGACTGTCTTCATCCTAAGTGCCGCACTTCCTGAGCAGAGTCAGTCTTTCTGGACCTTACTAAGCCCAAGTGTGATGGGAAAGGTTTGGTCCCAACTTGGCTAGGCCAGGGTTCTACTCTCTGTGGCTTCAACCTAACACGATGGAATTGCCTCTATAGAGGGAGTTGCTGGGAGGAGCCAGTCAGCTGTGGGAACACTCAGATCACAGCCCAGGTGCATCTAAAGAAAGCTTCCTTGGGGCAGGGACTGCTTCCCATCACAGCAGACACTGTGGCAAAGCCAGCATCTGTGTCGTTGGGTCTGATACCACATCTGACTTGTCTGCGGACCTCCAGGTCTTGAGACTTGAGCCAGCAGCCTGTTGTACTGTCTCTGCAGCACAGGTGGCAGGCTGTTGACTGACCTGTGGAACATGGACTCATGTCCCTCTGCCCTCAGAAGGCTGCCCTCTGATTAGCCTCTGAAGTCAGGAGAAGCCTTCAGACTGACAACTGGCTCATGGACTTGGAAATTACCCACCTCTAAAACTGTGTGCTCCATTTCTTTGACATGAACCCCACCCCCTCTCTCTTTCTCTCTCTCTAGCTCTAGATAAGCCTATGCAAATACCGATATGCTTATATAATATAAGCTGATATAATATATAATAAATAAATATCGATAAGCTTGTGTAATATACACTTCGATGTAATATAATCTTCTCTGGTTTTATTTTTCTAGAGAAGCCCCCTAAGACATCAGGGGAGTGACAGGAAACAGCAGGTCAGAAGAGAAAGGGCTCAGCTGCTCAGGGTGCCGTGGCTGGAGGTCTGCTGTCAGAAGGACTGTGTCCAGATTCATGAGGGCATCAAACAAAGGTGCTGCGTGAGCAGCTGGTGTCAGAACGGAACAAAGAGACTGCAGTGGGTTAAACCTCCCCCCCACCACACCCACCACCTCGAATCAGCTCTGACCCCACAGAGAGTTTCTGAGGCTGCAATTCTTTATGGGAGCAGAGAGCCTCATCTTTCTCCAGAAGAGTGGCAGGTGGATTTGAACCACCGACCTTGCCTTAGGCAGACGAAAGCTTACCAAGCAGTGCTGCCAGCATTCCTTTGGACCAAGACAGGGCTGGTAGGACCTCTTACAAAGGTGCCAGGAGCAAGTCAGGCTCTGTGTATCTTTACAGGTATCTCCAGCCCTGGTCCTCCCCCCACACCAAATCGCAATAGTCTCAAACCGGCGTGCTCCTGTGATGCCTCCTGGGCCTTGCTCACGGGACCTGCCCTCGGCCTGCCTCCCCTGACAAATGTCGTCGGCCCCCACTGCAGACCGCTGCTGCAGCCTGCTCCACCCAGCCGTCTTCTCCTCAGCATCTGGACTGACCTGTCCCTCAGCACTTGTGCCATTGACGCATCGTACACCCACTCACTCACTCGGCAGACTGGCTGAGTGCCTGCCCACGTAGGACTTGTGTTCTATGGGAGGAGACAGATCACACACACATACACACACACACACACACGCCAAGCAACACTTGCAATGATTTCCCAGGAGGGATCTGTTTCAGCAGCTCCTGCACAGGACCCAGTGCGTCCCGGGCTGCAGATGCTCACACCTCACTCATCAGAAACGTTCAAAACAATTCAGTCTGCACAGCGAATGGATAAGACACATTGGAAACGCTGCGGTGGATTCAGGAGGAGATACTGCTTCACGGGAGTAGAGAGCCCCACCTGTCTCCCACCGAGCTGCTGGTGAGTCCGAACTGCCAACCATGTCCCCGCATTGCAGCCCGACATGCAACCACAATGCCCCAGGGCTCCTCTTAGAAGGCTACAAGTCTCAGGCAGTCAGCCTACCGCACTGCTGCCTGTCCCTATAGCCCAAGAGCTCAAGATGTTTCTTGTTCTGTTGCCTTGGGGGAAAAAAGGCAACCTTCCCTTTTAATTAATGTGTTTACTTTTTAAAGTGCAGCTTTAGGTTTGCAGAAAGAAGCAGCAAAAGTCTAGAGGTTTCCATCTGCCCTCCCCCTCTCCGCAGGCTGTGCCTCCTGGTGCTGACATAGAGCCCTCTGGGAAACAGCTGCTACAATAAAGCCTCAATCTGATACATTGTATTCCCTTCCCCGGGTGGGGTGGGGGAGCAGGCGGTTCATGGGTGCTTGGTACTGGGCTTGTTCCTTTTTCTACAAACTGAAGGTCCCTGGACACCCTGTGTCTGAAATTCTGTGGGCGCCTCCCCCCACAGGTTGGGGAGCCCTGTGAGCTGCAAGGTCAGCAGTTTGAAACCATCAGCCACTCCCAGGGAGAAAGATGGGGCGCTCTGCTCCCAAGACGAGCCGCCTGTCTGGGACACTCACGGGGCCAGTTCGGCCCTGTCCCATCGGGTCACTGCGAGTTCTGCTTGGGTTTGGTAATGCTGGTGTGAGCTTCACAGAACATCCGTATGTCTTGTTATCGAGGACACGGTCTTCTTCATTGCACTGGAGGTGGGGTCTGGTCCCCAACTAGGAATATTTCCAAGGTCTACCCATAATGGCTTATATACAAGGGGGGGTTTCAGAATTTCTCAGAGAAATTCATTGTCCTTTCATTCCTTTGGCCCCATTCCCCCAATTTTTCAAACTTCCAGAATCAGTGGGATTCTGACAAATACGCCAGGGGCATGTGCTCCCCTCCCCCACCCCACCCCTCGCCAGAATCTTCCAGAACAATGTCTTCTCCCTACACATGTCCTGGGCATCCCCTGATCACCTGGCCCACCCCTAAGGATGGTTTCGATATTGTCTGTCATTTTTTTTCTGTCACCAGAAGGATGCAAAGCAGTCGTGGCAATATTAAATGACGCATCAGCCCACAAGACCCCACTCAGGCGGTCAAGGGTGAGGACTTTCCGCTGAGGACAAAGGGGGTCTCATTTTTCAATCATGTGACCAGTATGTGGAGGTTAGAGGGTGGATGAGGACGACTGCAGGGAAACCGAGAGGGCGGAATGATGGTATCCTGCACTGCCACGGAAGAGACAGCTATGCATTTCTAAGAAGCGTGCTTCTAGGAATCAAGCATGGCAACCAGACTCTGTCTCAAGTACTCAAGCACATGCAGGGAGGAGAGGCCGTTCCACGGGGAGAGGGTGCCCCTCTCGGTCCGCGCGTGGGCAGGGGGGAGGAAGGCCCTCCTCGAGAAGGATGGGCGCGGTGGGCTCAGGTAGGGGAAGGACGGGAGGACGGTGCGGCAGCAGTGGGGTTTCCCGGTGCTGTGCACTGGTGGGCGGGAATTGGGGCCAGCCGGACACACTCGCCGCCACCACCACAGGACCCGTCCCGTCCCTGGCGACGGTCACGGTGCTTTCACACTGAGGAAGAGCACTCCCTTCGGAGAGGTAGAACGCTTGTGCGAAATGCTGACTTGCCTTTAATTCGGCGACCAATTAGTCCAGGCAACTGAAAACACGGAACTCTGGGAAGTTCACGCGCCACAGGAGGGGCCTATTAAAGACGATTGGGGCTAAGAGAGGGATCCCGTCTTTGCGGGAGTTTAAACTGGGACACGGAGACTTGGCCTAGTTTTATTCTGAAGCCTTCCCCCCCTTCTGTGCCTACTTGTACCTTATTAATTTCAAAGAACATGATTCAAGTCTCCATCCAGTCCCTGGAACTTGCCAGGGATTTTGCTAACGCTGGCTCCCAGCCGGTGGCCTTACCAGAACCTTCCGTGATCACCAAGCACTCAGTGGACCCACTGGGAGCCGGTCGACCCAGAGGCAAGGCGGAGCAGAGTCTCCTGGGACTCTAGGCCAGCACTCCTCAACCTGTGGGTCACGACCCCTCTGGGGGTCGAGCGGCCCTTTCGCAGGGGTTGCCCAATTCATCACAGTAACAAAATGACTGTGATGAAGCAGCAACAAATGTGAGTTTATTGTTGCGGGGGTCATCCCCCGGGACGTGTATGAAAGGGTCGAGGCATTAGGAAAGTTGAGAACCCTGCTCCGGCCAATGGCCCATCACTCTAGCTCTGCGTTTCAAAGCCACTCCAGCTGCTTTGTGACTTGGATGTGGCTGCTAAGTGCCGTCCAGTTGGCCCCGACTCATAGCTGCCTTGTGCACAGCAGACCGAGAAGCCCGGCCCATCCTCCCATCACGACTGCGTCTGAGTCTGTTGCTGCCGCCACAGGGTCCGTCCATCCTCCTCCTTGAAGGTCTCGTCCTCTTCTTCACAAAGCCCTGCCCTGGCGACGGGTCCCCTTTGACAACATGTCCAAATCACGGGAGACCGAGCATCCGTCAACACCTGGACATCTCCGAATCAGCCCATTTCAGCTTCTTCCAAGACAGACGTGCCTGTTCTTCTGGGAAAACCACGCAAAATCACTGCTGCGGGGCCCACTCGGACTCAGGCCGCCCCGTGGGCCGCTGTGGGTTTCCGAGACTGGAACTCTCGAAGGCAGCGGTTCTCAACCTTCCTCAGGCCGCCCCCCCCTTTAATTCCGTTCTTCATGTGGCGGTGACACCCCCCCCCCAACTATAAAATTATTTATTTTTTTGTTTTGTTTTGTGGCATCACTGCCCTGGTGGGAGTAGGAAGCCCAGCCTTGCTCCTGGAGAGGTGCTGCTGGATTTGAACTGTCAACCCTGTGGGCTGTAGTCCC
>PVJH01034546.1:0-20503 GCA_004026705.1 Nesogale talazaci
AGGGGTGGGAGGAGAGGGTTGGGGTGAGAGATGGGGGGCAGTTAGCTATGTGAAAGGAAATTGAATTGACACTTGCGCACCCTAATCTAAGAACAAACAGTTCTTATGATGTGGTTCTTCTGAATACTTGCTCTTATGAAGTAATCACTGAAGATATGTAGCAAAGCGTAGTGAAGGATTCAGGTGGTCCCTGGCTATCGGAAAGAATAAGATCTGATTTCTTAATGGCTGGTATTAAAATAAGTAGCCGTTTAAGTGAGGCTTCAGTTAAGTCTTATGGAAAGAGCACATTAACCAGTGTGATATAAGGATTATAAATCATAAGATACCAAACCAGAGAAGAGGACTGTATCAGAGTTTAAGTTCTGAGCACCTGATTTTCAGAATGTTCTGGATGAAAGCCCCAAATCCATTGGTAGAGTTGCCACATGGATTAAGCGTCCGTTGAACTTCCTTGGACTATTGGTGAGGGATGTGAATAGTCTTGAGATAGAAAGCGGATCACTGCACAGATAGTGAGGCTACAATTTAGTTTCTTACCATTTGTTTTCCTCTCTGAGCCAATTAAAACTTGTTCTAGTTTTTATTATTTTCTGCTTCCTTTTGGATTGAGCCTTTTCTGTGTTTCATTTTGTGGTGTGTTTTTGTGTTTAATTTTCTAGATATGAAACCCAGTATAGGTACACCTATAGAGGTGTTAGGGTTATGCCAGCCGAAATTAGGGTGAAATAGGGAGCCAATAACAATAGACGAGGACTGAGCCCTGGTGGCATAGTGGTTGTGCGTGGGACTGCAGCCTACTGGGACGGAGGTTCAATTCCAGCTCACAGGAGCAAAGGCTGGGCCTCCTACTCCCAC
This sequence comes from Nesogale talazaci, assembly GCA_004026705.1. Lineage (NCBI taxonomy): Eukaryota > Metazoa > Chordata > Mammalia > Afrosoricida > Tenrecidae > Nesogale > Nesogale talazaci. Next base: position 859 of record PVJH01034546.1, read on the forward strand.
CACCAGAGGGCAGTGATGCTTAAAAAAACTAAAAAAAAAAAAACACCAAAACAAACCAAAACAAAAAAATAACAATAGATGAATGCATGAAAAAAACATGTTGATTGCAATAGCGATTACATAACATTTAAAAAATTATATACACCATTTTATTTATAGTATGCAAATTATCCATTAATGAAATGTAAAAAAATTTTAATGTGCTCAATTAAATTTCAATTCTCATAGAAGCAGTCATAATTTAGTATAAATATGCCCATACAATATTTGGAACATATGTGTAAAAATATTTATTCATTGTTGATTTGGATTATTCATATGTATAATACATAATTATTCAAGTATAACTGGATATTCTGGACTCTAGCTATATTTTCACACTTTTTGGTATAAGCAATATCTCTAAGAGCCTTACAGATTTATGTACCTAACTTTTAATTTGTATAATGGTGAATATATTTTCCTCTTTCATGCTTAGTTTTACTTACATTTGACCTATAATTCAATTCAATTCAATGTGAGCAAGCATGGAAATGTATGATGTGAGTCTTTGCAAAATGAAATAAAAATTTTCAAAAGAAATTTTCAAATAGAAACAAAATGCTCGAAACAAAATGTGCCAGCATCCACCGTCCTGCAGTGTGATTTCATGTTAACTTACTTACATCCGCAAAGACGCTAGATCCAAACAAGGTCATTGTCACAGGTACCAAGGTGTAGAATTTCAGCCTGTCCTTTTTGTAGAGGACACAATGCAACACATAATGGTTACATATACCATCCCTCGGGATTATGGAAAATTACAACATTGGCTACATATGAATATTACCAACTAGCAAACTTGGGACAACATGTGCTGCCTGAAAATACTAGAATTATTATTCTTTTTGATGTAAAGTATAAGCTTTTCTTTTATTAGAGAGTATTTGTTAATAGCAAGAGGCCCATTCACTCAGGAAGAAATTCTAATTAGCTATTTAGCCCAATGGGGTTACTGCTCAGAGGCAGAAAGTTTGCTCTCAAGGGCGTGTGAGCTGACCGCACTACACTGGGTAAAACAGAGATTTTATGTTGCATATGCAGGCATAACTTTGAGAACCACAAAAGGTCAAGATACATCCTATTTTAATGTTTCACATTGCATTTTTTAAAACCAAGAAAGACACTTATTTTGAAAGTGTTATTCTGAAGAATAATCAGAGGACAGTTCAGAAACTCTTCATAAAGGTTCTTATTTTTACTCTAAAATACTAAATTGGGTTAGCATCAGGAGCACGTGTTCTTGAAGGTCAATATTTGTCTTTGATTTCACATGACTTATCTGCACCCCTCTCCAAATAAGACAAGAATAATAGCATTGACTCAATCTCTGAAGAATATTCTGAAGATTGACTAACATTTACAAAACACTCTTCAGATTACAAATAAACAGCATTATTAGTGTATGATAATATTATGATTTGTAATCAAGCCATAACTACCCTGTAACAGAGATATCTTTTAACTGGACTAGACGTTGCACTGATGTTCATAACTGTGTTAATTGTCCTCATTTTAGCATTGTGGACAAAAGAACCAAGGTAGGCTTGCAGAAGAGAGTCATACTTTGGAGGCACATGTTACAAAGGGAAATATATATATCACCAATCTTATTGGTGACATTCATTATTCTAGATACATTCACTAGAGCTGTATTCAGCCTCTAATTTAAGAATGAATAGTACGTTGTTAAAGAAGATACCAAGAGGATACTTTCTTCAAGGTGAAACATAAAGGTGGAGAGTTTAAATCTCTGATTTTGTGATTTCTGGGTCAAAGCTGTCAAAGTTACTACATTTTAGATTCCATTTGAACTTAGCTTCATGCATTGGGGAAAAAAATCCACACACCTATATTTAAAAACCACTGCCTTAAAGTAATAGATAAACCTGAGACGGATGATCCTCCCTTAGCACAGAACTTAATAAATAAGCCATGCAACTCTGCATACTCACACTGATTTTTCCTAAGAAATCCATATGTTCAGTCTTTTAATGTCCCCAGTGTTCATAGCCATGCTGGCATTTTCTAGAGATAGGCCTACTTACTTTTTCTTTAGAAAAAAAGACCAGGGTTGACAAAAACAAAATGTATTCTGGGGCAAAGTCATTATTCTCAAGCAGGGCTCTTTGTTTCCTTGTTTTACAAAGTATCAAAGGGATGAATCTTATCCTCCTGAAGAGCATCGCTGTGGATCACATCAAGCTGGTGCCTTTTTAACAGCAGCAAGTGCTTTTCCCCTGCTAATGCTGGTCCCAGCTTTTGAACACCCTCCAAGAGGATTTGGAGAGGCCCATCCCTACAAAGCAGTAGCAAAGGGAAACTCCTTTTCGAGCATTCCCTTAGTAGGGAGCAGTTACTTAGTGTAATTTTGCACAACGGTTTCCTTGGTAGAGGAGACTTCATGGCTAAAACCCAAGTGGCATTTTGAAAAATTATGTTTCCGTTTGCCTACGTATGGTGCACCATGTGTTATTGGAACTGACTGGATCACAACTGAAAACTGTAAGCTCTGAGGATTATGAAAGAATTGATACAGTTCCGACAATGATCTTCACATTTTATTGACAGCCTTTAGGCGTGGCCTAGAGAGCTCACTGGTTTGTTTGTCTGTTTTTTGAGCATTCTTTTTCTTACCTTTATAAGGAAGTTACTCAGTAAGCATGAATGATTATGCCTGCTCTTGCCAAAGACAAGCAAATTTGCTTGTCATAGGAGAAAGAAGTAACAGGAATAAATGTGCTATCTTCTTTTGAAAGATAAGAAATATGTCTGTGTCATATGAGTACTATGTGGCAGTCATGTGCTTATGTTAATTTTATGATTGAAATGAAGGCGTGTAGCCTGGCCTGTTAATCTGGAGATAGTCACTGAGCAGCCAATGAGGCCTCTATGTGGGCATGGCTTTCTCCTGAGGCTTCTGGGAAATCTCACGATATTTCCCTCGTGAAGATGAGAAGCTATCTTCCCCAGTTGTTGGAAGTTAGTCTCAGAGACGATTAATCACAGAAAAGACAAGATGCAGCCTCCGAGAAGTTGGAGGAACCAGTGGAGAGACCACATGACTTTTCCCTGATGGAGCCAGACCTCTGAAGCTGGAGTGGCACGCTGTTGATGGACCCTGAGCCCTGGAAGCGAGGAGCCATGGGTAGACCCCCGCCAGCGCCGTGATTCTGCATCCGCTGGTCTGTGACTTCATGAGTCGGAAGGAGACTTTATAGACTGATTTCAGGCATATGGGTTAATATGGGACTTATGAATTTGAACTGGACTGGGCTGGGATGCCTCCTCGGTGTCACATTCCTTTTGTATATAAACCCTTTTCCTTATACCTATATGTGTGTCTATGAAATTTGTTCCTCTAGTCTGCCCTAACACACACTGGGAGAAGAAAGTAGAGGAGGTGGAAGTATTCATCCCAAATGAACAAACAAAAAAATTTTTATGGTTAATTCGAAAGCTAAAAATATGAATATATCTAATCCAGCAATCTACTCCTACATATTTACCCAAGAGAAACGAGGCATATATTCACTAATATATATTAGTTCATGTTCATGTCAGTTTTAATTACAATAACCTTAAACTGGAAAGCATCTAAGTATCCATTCCAGAGAGTAGATAAACAAAAGTATGGCATAGCAACATATAAGTAAAATATGGATACTTAAAACATGAATGTGTATGGAAAACACCATATTGAACTAAAGAAGTGTGAGTACAGTTATATGAGTCTCCACAACAAGCAATATTAATATATTGGAGCAGAGTAGTGATTCCATCCCAGTCTGGTGGAGTTGACTGGGTGGGCCGGGAGGGAACTTTCTGAAATGATGGACATGAGTTACACGAGATATGTACATGTGTAAAAGCCCATCAAAATGTATTTAAAATCTATGCATTCATTTATTGTATGTGAAATATTCTTAGAAAGGAAGCAACAACAGCAAAAATAGGTAAGATTTTCTACTGTTCAACCCCCTGCCCTCAAGTGATTAATATATGACAGCAGCCAGCTCATTAGTAGATCATTGCAGTGTGGAAAAATTTTGTTCTCAACCTAATGCTTTGTTTAGCTGCGCTCACCAGGAGCTCTTAATCCATCAAAGGGATATTCAGACACTAATAATTTGTTTTATCACTTTGAGAAGATGCGCAGACACAATTCATCGTTTTGGCAGGATTGGCAGATGCTATTCTGATAAGCACAGGAACCACCTGTTCAATTAGGAAGCAGAACAGATTAGGGCGTAGCTGAGAGGAATCTTCTAATTTGTTGAAAATTGATAGGTGACAGTTGCACAAACCTGCTTTACTTCACCCTTTGTCTACACCAGTTCTGTCTTTGAACTTATGGAAAAGTCAGCTGTCTCTTCACTACATGCATTTTGCTTCTGGAAGTAATGTTTGAAAACTTGGTTTAGGTGCACTGGCTGCTAGCAGTTACACAGACCATTTGAGGAAATTTTCCAGGCAATGGTCCTCTTAGACTCATAAGAATTAAGGTAGTCTAGGAATATCATACCAGAAGTGAGAGTCTGTTTCAGCTGTCTTTAAGTTTTGGGATTGGTTCTGGGTGGCTCAGAATCTTTAGAGGAAAATTGAAGATGTGTGCAGAGATAAGGCACAGTTGTAAATAGGAGTGCTTTCTCTTTTTTATTTTTTTTGAGTGCTTTCTCTTTAACACTTAAATATGCTTTGACTCATTAAATATTTAACTGTATTTCTCAATTAAACAAGATGCTAGATTTGGAAACTTTATTGGGTTCTGGAAGATTTGCTCAGTTATTTTTTGGCCCTGCTTACTTCATAAAACCAATCCTAGTCTCCTCAGGATTTTCATTTGGAGTTTCAGGTAGGAGGGAAAAGTCAAACAAACTGAATTACAGCATATGAAGAACTGACCCCTGGCAAAGAGAAAATCTATATTTTCAGCCAACCTTTTCCTCATTCAGGTAAAGAAATGTGGTAGTTAATTATTTATGGAAAGTTATATAATAGTCATATTGCTATTATTATTATTTTTATTGAAAGCATCAAAATTGTTACCAAACAACATTAACATGTTCCTTATAAAATATGGAAGGAGACATAGCGTTCAGATGAACTCTACTTTCTGGGGCAGATATGTAGGGGTGGGTGGGGTAGTGGGGCACAAATTGGAAACACAGGATGTCACAGTAATGGACTTATAAGGTAGAGGCTAGTCCAACTTTCAGAAACACAGAGCATTTTGTGATATTTATGAAATAGAACTACTGTGACAGTTGCTTGCAGAAACAATGTCATAATTCAAAAATTTAAAACAAAAAATATGAAAATTTTCAGCAGTAGTTCAAAAGAATCAAAATTAGAGAAGTCACTGAAAAATCATTTTATTGGGGGCTCATACAACTTTTATCACAATCCATCCATCCATTGCCTTAAGCATATATGTAACATTTATACATTTGTTGCCATCATCATTCTCAAAACATTTCCTTTCTACTTGAGTCCTTGGTATCAGCTCCTCATGTTCCCCCCTCCTTTCTCCCCCCTCCTCATGAACCCTTGATAATTTATAAATTATTATTTTGCCATATCTTACGCTGACATCTCCCTTCACCCTTTTTTCTGTTGTCTGTCCCCCAGAGAAGAGGTTATATGTAGATCCTTGTAATTAGTTCTCCCTTTCTACTCCACTTTCCTTCCAACCTCCCAGTATCACCACTCTTACCACTGGTGCTGAAGGGATCATCTGTCCTGGATCCCCTGTGTTTCCAGTTCCTAGCTATATCAGTGTATATCCTTGGTCTAGCCAGATTTGTAAGGTCAAATTGGGATCCTGTTATAACGTGTGTGTGTGTGTGGGGGGGGGAGTAGGAAGCATTTTAGAACTAGAGGAAAGTTATAAGTTTCACGGTTGCTACTCTGCACCCTGAGTGGCTCATCTTCTCCCTGTGACCCTTCTGTAAGAGAATGTTAAGTTGCCTACAGATGGGCTTTGGGTTCCCAATCTGCACCCCCTTGCATTCACAATGATATGTTTTTTTGGTTCTTTGATGCCTGGTCCCCTCAGCACCTCGTGTTCACACAGGCTGGTGTGTGAAAAGCCACAAATAAAAACATTTATACAAGAATAATTTCTAACATTTAAACGTCGTTGCAAACATGACTTTTGTACAATAATTCGAAATAGAGTTAAGAGGTAGTTTATGCTTTTCCTGCATGGACCGGGTCCTTGAATACACACAGGAAGTTGTTTTTCTTGCAAGGTCTTACAAGACATAATGACATCTCCCTTAGGAGTTTTAATTTTGTAAAAACAGTGCCTAAAATACAATTTAGTAAATTCAACAGATTTCAAATTGTATAGCTTTCTTAACCTGGACTGACTCAGTCTTAAATGCTATCACTATAAGGAGGATAGGGGGTGAGTGTGTATATTTATCTGCCTTAAATTTCTTTTCTTAAAGAAAAATGAATAGTTAGTGGAAAGCATTTGCCAAGTCTATGAAATAGTACCTGAATCATTATTTTTAGTCTCTTTTTAAAAATGAAAAATTAAGAACTAATTTATAGATAAGAATATATATTACTCTGAAGTATATAATTTGTTAAATTTCTAGTATATATATACATCTACATATTTACTTCCCAGAAAGTTCATGTCCTTTTATAATCAAAACCCCTGTGCAGAAGAAACCAGTATTCTGTTTTTTCCATCTCTGTTATTTAAATTTGCCTTTGCTTGAGCTTCAGAATTAAATCATTCAGCTGGCAGTGTCTGAATTACTTTGCTTAATAAAATGTTTTTAAGACCAATGCATATAATTGCAACTCTCAGTAAATTACTCTTGTTCATGGCCGGGTATTATTTCCCTGTGCTGCAATTTGTTTACTAATTTTCTTGTTGAAAGGGTGGCTTGTATTAGGAATACAGCTGTCAAGGCAGAGCAGTCTGTTTCTGCCTAGGCTCCAGCCCAGGGATGGGGATCAGTTGGACTCAAATATTTTTTCTTATTACTGGTCAGGTTTACAATCTTGCACCCAAGAGGACAGGTGTCAAATACACAGTGAAATTAAGGTAAGCAAACTAAAATATTGGATATGAAAAGTTCACATAGACTTTAATTCAACAAGTTTAGGAGATATTTAACTTATTTATTTTAATGAGCAACACTGTATAGCTGGGGTTTCTATGTGGTACAAACAGATAACAGGTTGGCTGTGAATGGAAAGCTGGATTCCTGCACGTTCATCCAGAGGCACCTCAGAAGAAAGGTGTGGTGACTGATTACTAAAAATCCCAGCCACTGATAGCCCTACATTTCTACTGGGCATACATCAATATTTCTATTGGGACAAACTGACTCATTAATGACTAGTTTGGCATATAACTGTTTGTGCAGTTGCCCTTAGGTGGGAGTCAGCTTGTCTTCTTCCCTATCTGCTCGCCCCAAACCCACTTATAGCCACCCTAAACAGAGAAGATAGCTTTGTCGTTCTCCTGAGGACCAACAGATGGATTTGAAATTCTGACTTGGACTGGGTGCCCTAATTATTCCTGTATTGAAGAGCCCCTTATGTAGGCTCTTAATTTCCACCTTGCTACAATTAGAAGGAGGTCTCACTTTCCCTTCTGCTGGAAATGATAATGTCTCAGATAAACATCTTGTTTTCCTCCTTCCCATGTATAAACTCAGATGACTTCTCTGGCTTTGATGAGTATTATAGTTATAAGTTCCATCTTCTTTCAGTAGCTAAAGACATGGGACACGCTTCCTCTTCTTGAGGCTGATAGTAGCTTGTGTTCGAGTTGTCTTCCCAAGAAGTAGCCTCCCAAGAGTTCACTGACACAGGCATTTAGAAAGAAAAGACCATCTTTCTCCGGCCGTGTAAAGCTCAGACCTTCTTTTTGGAGTCCTTCCAGTGTGCTTTCATTTTTTTCTCTCTTTTTGAATCATTTTATTGGGGGATCATATAACTCATCACAATTCATCTATCCAGCAATTGTGTCAAGCACATTTGTACATTCGTTGCCATCATCGTTTTCAAAAACAGTTTTTTTCTACTTGAGCCCTTGATACCAGCTTCTCATTCCCCCCCTTCCCCTTTCCTCTCCTTCATAAACCATTAATAATTTATAAATTGTTATTAGTTTTTCATGTCACATTTACCGATGTCTCCCTTTACCCTGCTGTCTGTGGTCCATCCTCCTGGGAGGGGGTTATAAGAAGATCATTGTGATAGATTCCCCTTTCTTTCCCCATCTTCCCTTTACCCTTCTAGTATGGCTACTCTCAATTTTGGTCCTGAGGGGTTTATCTGTTCTGGATTCCATATGTTTCCAGCTCTAATCTGGACCTGTGTACAGGCTATGGTCCAGTATGTTTTCTGATGTTGTGACTCAATCCTCCAGGCCCCTGACAGGGCAGGGGTAGCCAGGGTAGCAATGTGCACACATTGAGATTACTGCTGCTATCATCCAAATCAAACCTTGCTCTGCAGGAACCCAGAAGTACTACACATAGAACTTGTATTTCTCCTTGTGTTTTATAAACTCCAAACCTTTAAATAGTTTCTCTATTCCGTTCCTGCTCAAATCACCGCTCTGTGCTTCAAAATACTTGTCATTATTACATGTCCCTTCAGGGTTGTAGGAAACATTTTATTTGTTTCAATTAAGAAACAAACTGACTGTTCTACATTTCTTTAATACTCTTTTGTCTAGTCAGTGTTGTGAAGAGTTTCAATTTTTTTTCATTTTGACTAAAATATGACATTTTCTCTGAACAATTTTTTCCAAGTAGGATTTCCCCCAAGTAAATGGATGTATTCATTTTTCATCCTGTTCAGATGCTCACATTGAATACCTTGATGTCATTGCTCTTAGCAATAAAATGGAAGGTTCTCTCTTCAGTGAAGTGGTTCTGTAATCTGGAGTGGCCCTCTTCAATCAGTTCAATCAGTAGTCTCGGCTCAAGGACTGACCTAAGCAAAATTTAAAGTGGCTGCTGTCCACTGCTTTTTGATTCAGTGTGTGCTTTTCCTTTGTGTAAGGCATCACTTGCCCACTAAAAAAAGACTGATACTTATCAACATTAAGCTGCAAATGCCTGAGTACCTTAGCTCTTGAAGCGTTTTGCATCTCAACAGTCATCATACCCTGAAGATAAGGACTGGCACCCCCTGGGTTATGATGGGGTAGATCTGGGCTTCCTAACAGTGCTCTTGCGAATTTTCTAGCAGGCACTACCAGATTGCCATGATGTGAGAAGTGTCACTATAACGAACCTGAATTCTTTTAAATTAACGGTGAACAGAAAGCTAGATCAGATCTAATTCTTGCTAGAAATGTAATCTACTTCTTCCAGAAAAAGTGCAGTGAATTGCTTAGCAACTAAATCGATCAACATGGGAGTTTTGAACACTCACTCAAAAACAATTTACGGCCAGGGAGTGGACTCCAGCTGACAGAGACTTGATCTGAGCCCAGTCTGACTCAAAGATAATAAGCACTTACTCAAATGTGGAATTTTTCTGCTTAAACATGATGGCCGACCATACTTTGGATGAGTCTTCCTCGCCTATCAAAAGCCTATTGTCCTCAAGTTGATTGCAACTCATACTTAATCTGCAGGACAGGGTAGAACTGCTTTTTTTTTTTTTTTTTGCATTTCTGAGAGCAGATAGCCTCATCTTTCTTCCTTAGCGTACCTAATGTGTTTGTACTGCTGACATTGAAGTTAGCAGCCCCATACATTCATAACGCACTACATCGTCAGTGCTCTTTGCACTCTCCTACAGTCCTGCCAACAATCCAATCTCATGTGTGAGGTTCCTCAAAGGGCTCACTATCTTTGCCACCCTCCACCGCCACCCCATATCTTCATTTCAGGGCTTTTACCTGTAATATTCCCTGTGTTGAATGCCATGCTGAATCTGCCAAATTGTAAAACTGTGGGTCTGTCTCTGTTTTGTTTTTTAGCCATTACAGAAGCGGGGTAAAGGGCAAGTAGGAGTTGTCTGTAAATTGGACATTTGTAATTCAGGGACTGTGTATAGAGGTTGGTTATCAGCCAAGTTAAGAATCTGCTTCTCTATTTCCTAACATCCCTAGCAACTGTGAGAATTATTGATGTTTGCCTGTTTCATTAAGACTCCATGAGGATATTCTTCTGGATTTTATCGCATTTGAGGCAGATATTCCAGTAGTTTCCTTTGGTATAAAGATTTATTTTGGGATAATTGGTTCTTACCTTTTTGAAGTTCAATGGCCATATTTTGCAAATGACCACTAGATGTAATATATTCCTAGGCATGAATAAAAACTCAGTTCTGATGCTCGAATGGACCCAAGCCCAGGTCAATGAACACTAGAAATGCCACTCTAGTCAGTCCTGGGGTGTAGTCTTTGCTTTTCTATTAGAGAGATGGCAATTGGAATGGATGAAAGCAGAATAAAGTAATATTTAAAGAACAAATTCTTCTTTCATTTTATGCTTCCCTGCTCACTTTTTCTCTATACTACTAGGCTTTAATATCTCTTCCATGGGGTTTAAATTCTGCTCTTTGGTTCTACACAATCCGTCTCTTGAAAGAACTGGAGTGTTTGGCTTGCCGAAACCTACACTTTAAATATTCATCCCAGAAATAAATTAAGGTATAAAATTTCTTCTTAAATCACTACACATGAAAGTTTGGCACCAGTGTCCAAAATGAACAAATAAGTGGGAAAAAAGCACTTACTATATATTTCAGGATTTGGGGATTGGGGTTCTTCCCCATGTTATATTAATATTTCTTCTCTCAATTCATATTACCAAAACAGTAAAAACCCAGGAAAATATATAACCCTAGTGGCTGCTGAAACTGGGGAGGTGGCTCTCTTGTCTTCTATGCAGGGATTTCTAGAATCTGTTTGCTGAAAAAAATTATAACATTTCCGTTTGCAGTTGTTTGTTTCTTAAAAAAAAAAATAGCATAAGCATTCTAAAGTCCAAATTTTAGTTCTTCCATTTTATTGCTTGGTTGTTTCTTTGGTGCTGCTAAGGTCGTGGGTTTTTGTTTTGCTCTTTGTTGAATTTCCTGATAGTCAATATTTCTTTAGGTCACCTGCAGACGGTAGAGATGCCAGGTGCTATTACTCAGCAAGGTGGCTAGAGCAGGGTTCTCAGATGGGACTTGGCCTACCTTGACCTCTCTGCCATCTCGTGAAGGGGCTTTGAGAGGACGGAGGTGGCATCTGTAACAAGGGCGACCCAATGGCTGGTTTGGATCATTGACTGCTTGTTTACTATCTTCGGCCTTTCCAACAGCTGGAGGAGATCGAGGGCGAGGAGGGCCCCTAGGGTCCCGTGGGTGGTAAGTTGGATTTCGATGAACTGGGCCCTGAAGTGGTGCTCTCTCCGGGGCCCAAACCTTCATCTCTCCAATCTCACCAGCATTACAGGGGAAGCCCATGGCATCTGCCTTAGTAGCCATGTCTGTGACGGCAGCGGTCAGCAGTGCACCAGCTCTCTTCTCAAGAACTCCATCCGGACCAGCCACACCGACTGCTTCTGCACCTTCTCTCCGCCAACCCCAGCGAACCCCGCAGTTTCTCCATCCCCCACGCTGCGCAGATAGTGCCGTGGTTGTTGCTGGGTTGTGCCATTGAGTTGACGCTGAGGCATCGCTACCCTAGAGCACAAAGTAGAACTGCCCCGTTGAGGTTCCCAGCCTGTACCGTATTTTCCCATAAAGGGCTGGCTCACATCAGTAACCCCAGCCCTGATAATGAATGGAAATGATGACATTATGTAAGATATTCTGGGGCAACATACCTGCCTTGTGACATTTCGAGAAGTGAATTTTAGTCTCAATCACTCTCATGATTCCTCAGAAAATGTTGCTTTTGTTCATATTTGTATCATAAAGGGATAACCTTTGATCAAGATGGCTTGGATGGAGGTTGGTGGTACCCTGGGCTAAACATGGCTCCATGAGACGTTGCTTCCTTCCTTCCTTCCTTCCGTCCTTCCTTCCTTCCTCTTTCTTTTTTTTTGTGATGAGGAAACATTTCAATTTTATTTATAAAGTTAATAGAAATTGGGAAGGTACGGATATATCACACAACAGCCATAGAACAAGAGGTAAACGAAACATTCCAGACACCTCTTGCGAAAAACTCCCAAGAAACAGGCACCAGCCCAGACACTTGACTCTGGTTCCAGCACAGGCTGTGTTCATTCCTGCATTTTCTTCATAACCTCTCCCTTGTATTTGCCTTTCTCTTTTCCAACCTGTCCATATTTGGTTTTGCAACCACAATTTTTTTTCTCCAGCTGTGGAAGTCATGTTCTCTTGTGTCAATTTCAGGATAGGGAGTGGAGTCCAGCCACTGGAGTCAGTCTGGAGGTAGCCAATGAGACCTCTGTGTGGGCATAAATTTCTCCTGAGAGTTCTGGGAAGTCTCTCAGTAAAGCCTCTTGGAGATGAGAGAATCACCGCTCACTCCCTTGGAGAAACTTTACTGACAAGGCAAAAAGTTGACTCCCTGTGAGACATCTTGGAGGAGAAGTCATGTGGACTTACCCTGATACAAACAGACCTCTGAAGCCAGAAAAGTCATGTAGAGACCCATGCCAGTGCTGAGATGCTTCTACCACCACTGGGTACACAAGCCACTGTACCCACTGGCCTGTGATTGTCCTGGTGTTATTGCATGTGCTTTGTGACTTATGGATTTGTGACTTATTGGCATATGGGTTAATATCGGACTTATGGACTTGGCCTGGACTGGGTTGGGATGCTTTCTATTTCTCTTGTATATAAACCTTTCCCTTATGTCCACATGTGTGTTTATGAATTTGTTTCTCTAGTCTACCTAGACTAACACACCATCCAACTTCAGCCTCTGATGACTATGTTGTTCAGGTGAATGCTCACATGGACAGCTGTGGCATTGCGCTGCACTCACTCAGTGTAGACAGCATACTTCTATGTGTACACCTGGACGCCAATTAGTGTTCTCCAGGCACCTGCACTTCATCTTCTTGCAGATGGGCATGGAGCAAATGTTACACTTCTGCAGTAGTTCCCTGAAGAGTGGGGATAGCATGATCTTCCTACCAAGTTCAAAGGAGCATTATAGTGATATTTGTGGTTCCTGATGTGGTCAGAGGTCACAAAGGGGTTGAACTTCATGGTGGCTTCATGTGGACTCAAACATTTTTTTTCTGGGACAGAAAAAAATGGAGATTTCTTGCATTGGAGAAAGCAAGTTCAAAACTGGGGGAGAGAGTCTTCTTAAAAATTTCTGGGTCAGTGAGCTTCTGCTGTTGGGAACCAAACCTCTGCATTAACAGACACACAAAAAATGTTTTAACATTAAATTCAAGGAAAGATTTTTAAAATTGAAGTCATCAACACATAACCATAGTATAGTGCCAATTAAAAATAATGCACAAGCATCTGTGCAGTTTGAAAATAATGTATAATATGTGGCTGTGTAAAGAGTGTTCAATTAATGCATGAAAGATCCAGAAAGAAAGAGGCAGAAAGATGACAAGTACCCAGCCTATGGGAAAAGAAATGGCAAAGCAGAATTGTCCTAAAATTCAAGTCTTGGAATTTGACTTTGGCATGTTTTTCTGTGGACATCTAGGAAGTTCTTTATAGGTTTTCATGAGAATAATAGGATCAGAAGATGCTGACTTGTTATGGAAAATTAAATAATAAAGGAGGGAATCTGGTGCCAATTCAAGTAGCAGCTGAGGGTAGTGAAATGTACATTGCCTGGAGTTAAATATTAGCAATAAAAATCATATGTTGTCAAGTCAATTCTGTGTTTCTGTGTAACTATGCTCATGGAATTTTTAGGGGCTGAAATTTTTCGAAGTAGATGATCACTCCTTTCATATTTCATGGTAGACTTTAGCTGCTGCTCTTTTGGCCAACAGCAGAGCATATTAACTGTTTTCACTCTCAGGGAACAAACATTAATGGATGAGGTCATGGTGATGAAGCGGGTAGGTGTGAGATATAAGCTGTGAAGTCAACAGTTTGAAACCACCAGCTGCTTCTCAGGAGAGAGATGAGGCTTCCTCCGCGTGTAAAAAGTTAGAGTGTCGGAAACTCACAAGGGGAATTTCACTCCTCTTATAGTGTCACTGTGAGTTGCAAACAACTCAACGGCAGTGAACTCAACATGGGATCTTTCTATTAATCTTCATAGTAACCTCTTGGCAAAGAGAATATTGTTGGTGTTTAAAAAACTCCTAAAATCCCAAAGTCCAACCAGTTTTATTTATATATAATTTCTAAACCACACAATGCAGTAGTTCAAACATAATAAAGAGTTGTGCAATTATTACCATAATTAATTTCAGAATTTTTTTTTATTTGTGCTCATGGTTGTTAACCCACCGCCTATTTCCTTTCTACTATCCCTCAGGCTTATTTTATAGATCAGGAAATGAAAGTTCATTGTTAGTGTCTGTCTAGTAGATGACAACTGCATGTGTGCAGACTTGAGTTGCTCCATAAAATTTGGCAGGGGTCTCCTCGTGGCTCCTTGCTTCCAGGGCTCAGGGTCCATCAACAGCATGCTGCTCCAGCTTCAGAGGTCTGCCTCCATCAGGACAAAGCCGTGTGGTCATTCCGCCCGCCAGCAAATCCAGCTTCTTGGAGGCTACCATCTTGTCTTTTCTGTGACTCATCACCTCTGAGACTGACTCCCAACCACTGGGGAAGATAACTTCTCATCTTCATGAGGGAAATATCGTGAGATTTCCCAGAAGTCTCAGGAGAAAGCCATGCCCACATAGAGACCTCATTGGCTACTGAATGGCTATCTCCAGATTAACAGGCTAGACTCCAACCCTACATTTCAGTCATAAAATTAACATAAGCACATGACTGCCACACTGGTTTAATTAACATAAAAAGCAAATTCATGAAAAGCATTATAGTCATAGACATCCCCCAAACTCATAGACAGTCTGCAGAACAAAGTAGAAGTGCCCTGTGGGTTTCTTAGACTGCGAATCTTTAGCAGAGTAGGAAGTTTCCTCTTTCTCCCACTGAAAACCGATAGTTTTAAAATGATGACCCTGGGTGAGCAGGCCACCTTATACCCCACCAGCATATTTACTGCATATATTTGGGTTACAAGTTGTGTCAGGCAGAGTTCTCTTAGAGATATAAAATTCAGGACACTTGTAATTTTTTTATATACTTATATATAGAGAAATGTATATAAGATAAGAAAGAAACAGTTAACTATCTATAAAGCAGTACAGATTGCTCGGTGCAACTCACTTGCGTGAGGCAACTAGAAGACTGGCAGTCCTTCAAGTCTTGAGGGCTACTGGGTAGTCTTCTGTAGAACAATCCAGGCTATCTGGTTACAGGCAGCAAATAGCAGAGCAGGTCGCCAACAGTCAGCCAGATGACAGAGTCCAACAGTCCCCAGCTCAAGAGATGTATATCCCAGGAGCATGGTGAAGTAGGGCTTGAAGACACCTCAACTCACAGCAACACAGTCCACAATTAGGTGTCCCACGGGTGGTGTTGCTTGGAGGTCGAGGCACAGGATGAATAAGGCAGCTCTCTGGTCCGAAGATCTGGAAGCAAGAGAGAGTGCGGGACTTGCCGAGCCCTTCCTATCTCTGCCCTTCAATTCATCCCATGTGTTCATTGGCCGTGCTGTCAAAACAGACCCACCAATCTTCTGTGGCTATGTTGGCATAACAAACCTACCCATCACACAAGTCAACTTAAATTGGAGTTTTATTTCTTAAAACCTAAAAAAAATTTCACTTTTTGAACTGTGATTACTTACTGACGGAAAAATCATATGATTATTTCCCAATCACACTGCCTGAATATCAGAATGCCATAGTTTTTTCTAGACCTTTTGTATTTCATATATATTTTATATAAAATATAAAATGACATATTATATTTTTCACAGGATAACCAAGTACGGATTTTGATTGGAATTTCACAATTGAAATAGAGGAACACTGACATCTTTGTAACATCCATTTTGCATTATCTAACTATGGAATTTATTTTGTTGTAGTTTTCCCTTAGTAATGCCTTGCTGCCTTTGTGTGAACAGTTGATTTCTAATTGAAAGTGTTTTGATACTCTCATTTATCACAATGTTATCCACAGTTGCTTATGATTTTATATCTGACCAATGGAGTCATGCAGATTGGGTATATTTTCTCTTTTCTGCGTAGGTCTGGGGAAGTGAAGGAGGGACGTGATGCTGCTAAACTCCAAATCAAACTCAGTACCTTCAAGTTGATTCCGGTTCATAGAGGACAGAGTAGAACTGCCATTGTGTGTTTCTGAGACTTTAAATCTTTACAGGAGTAGAAAGCCTCATCTTTATTCCATAGTACAGCTCAAGGTCTCGAACTTCTGACTTTTCTATACGCAACTTGATGCACAACCTGCTATATCACCAGTGTTCCTTGGATAGAATTAAATATTTCAGTCGTGAGTTATTGTTCTACAAAATTGATTGTGATTGTAAAAACATGGAGTTCTGATATTGATACCTTAAAAAATACAAAAACCAACCAAAAAAGCAATTGTGGATAGATTACTCTCTTCTGATTTCCCAAGTGGAAAGAAGAACTACCATCATCAACATTAGCAGCTTATGACCTATTCCCTTGAAGCTGCCTTTACCCTCTAACTTTCCTTACTATTTCTGACACCAGCTAACTCCTTCAACCGTATTTTCAATTTCTCTGCTGGGTTTGATGATTCATGGCAATGGCTACACAGAACCCTTCACCATTGTGGAGTTTATTAGGGAGGTCAACAGCTTACAGTTCAGAATCAGAATTGCCCACAGAATAGTTCCTCCTTACTTCTGTTTCCGTTCCGAACCTCTCAGCCAAAATTTTGAGTGGTTTCTTATCCTGACCCTGCTTGGTTAATGTGATTAAACTCCATTATTATTTGCCAATAAATGCCAAAAGGGAACTCTACTCTTCCATAAGCCTCAACCAAGAGGTGTTCAGCTCTAACTCTGTGGACCCGTAAACTTAGATTCCTAATGAAGTGCCTGAAGACACCCCACATGGCACGCAAGTCTCCTACGGAAGATTTACAGTTTTACCTGCTCTCCAGCAGTGATGCTCAACCTTCCTAATAGCGTGACCCTTTAATACCCTTTCATGGGGGGTGTCCCCCCACCATAAAATTGTTTTCATTTCTACTTCACAGCTGTAATTTTGCTACTGTTACAAATCATAATTTAAATATCTGACAGGTGACTCCTGTGAAGAACTGTTCAACCCCCAAAGGGGTTGCAGCGCAGAGATTGAGGATCACTGCTAGGGAGCTTGTTGCTCCATCTTTTGGTTCTGCTGTTGCCAATTCCTGTGCCACTCCTCTGGTGTCATTGATTTCTGTCCTCGATCAAGGACATCCAATGCACAGGAATCTCAGAATTTGGTCAGGATGACAGTTTGATTTTTATCTTCATGGATGCACCCCCCTTTATTTTAGTGTCTATCTATACAAGACAGGCAGGATAAACAATCCCGAGGAGACTAATGGTTTGGGACCAGGGAGTGAGGAGTGAATAATGATAGAGACAGAGGAATAGCAAGGAATCTGAAATAGACAGCAAGGATGGTGTGATATTCTTTGAAATGAAATATATTGGAGAGAAATGACTGAGGGGTGAATCTTTGGTAGACATGATAGTGGGCAGTAGAAAGATAAAGAGGAAAGTACAAATTAGTAAAAATTTTGTGTACAGGTAAAAATATAAATTTGCACATATGTAAATATATAAAGATAGCTGTATTTGTCTACATAAATATATATATTTGAAAATACAACAAGGAAGCAGATAGACGTTGGGTTTCTACTTAAAGCTTACCTTAGTACAAGAGCAGCTTGATCTAATAAGGGGGTAATGTATGATATCTTCGTGACATGATCACTGAAGATGAAATGGGTACAGAAGCAAAGGTGATGAAGAAAACTGATGGTGCCCAGCTATTAAATAGTGTAGCATCTGGGATCTTAAAGGCTTGAAACTAAACAGTATCCATATAGCAGGGAAGCCACAAAGTTCACACTGAAGAAGTACACCAAGCTGGGTGATCATGAAATGTCGATGCGAATAAGTGTCAGAAATTCAAAAATAATCAGTCAAATTGACATGGAAGAACATAGACAAAGTTGAGACCCCAAATGCACCTGTAAGATAATTAGACAGTCTCTCACAGAAGAGAGATATATACAGGTTCAATATAGCACTGATGAAACACATAGTTATCCTCTAGTTCTTTAATATTTCTTTGTTATTGGCATCATTGCTCTCCGGCGGTGGGAGTAGGAGGCCCAGCCCCACTGCTGGAATTGAACCTCCGTCCCAGTGGGCCACAGTCCTGCGCACAATCACTACACCACCGGGGTTCAGCAATATTTCTTTATTATTATAGTCTTAGTTTTATCTCATTAATATTGTTAGCCCTGCATGTGTTCATTTGTGTAATTAAGTTCATCCATCGCATTAAATCTAAAACAGATAAACCCTTCAGCAATAGCAATTGGGGTAAGGATTCTCTGAGTGTTCAGACATGAGGTGGGAGGGTACTGATAGCCATAACGACTCTCTAATCCCACGTGAGGGAAACAAATAACAGAACTGTAGGTGCATTAGGTGGGATGAAACATGGAAATATATGATAATAATAATAATATATAATAATAAGTTTTCCTGGGGGTAAGAAGGGGAAAAAGGTGTTAAAGGGTAATGTCAAAGAGTGTAAGAAGAAAGAAGGTTATGATAAAGATGGTGGTAGCAATGATGCAATTATGTTTAATCTAATTGAGATGTGGATTCTTATAATATTTGTAAGCACCCCCAATAAAGTGATTTTTTTAAATCCATATACTATATGATATACTGATTAACCACCTCAACAAATATGCTCCACTCCTAGCTTTTCTTTCTTGATGGTAGTAAGATCATTCCTCCTCCTTCTGAGTTAGCGCATTTTAAACAATGTAAGTTGGCAAATTAAAAAAAAAAAACACTAGTTAGAGTTCAAAGTTTTTACAATCACAATTAACCTCACAACTGAGTCATATAACCTATCACCATTTTTTCCCATTGTTTTTACCCAGATCCATCAGAAAAACAAGCCTCATTTGATAGCAGTTTCAAAGTCCATAGTTAGAAGAGCCATATTAAATTAAACTGCAGTGAGAAGAACTGGGCAGTTTTGCCATCTTGCTGGGTATACACGAACCATCTCAGAAGCAGATGGGGGAGTCTCATGATCATTAAGAAATAGGAGCAAAAAATAAATAAATAAAATTTAAAAAAAAAAAAGAAAAAAGAAATAGGAGCTTGGGGATTTGTGCCTGCCATGAGCTCACCGTGTCAAAATCATGGGTTGGGGTGGGGTGCAAGAGAGCAGCAAGGGGAGTAGAGAAATGAAATCCCGGGGGAACACAAAAACTAGACTCTGGGGCCAGGCGAGGTGCCCCTTCACTCTCAACTGGAAAACCCTCATAAAGGACAACAAATAGACCTTAAACTATTTATAGGGTTTGTTGTTATTGTTGTTGTTGCCTTTCTGTTGTTTTTCCTGTT